>JBBPBQ010000004.1:49789128-49820399 GCA_037974755.1 Cicer yamashitae
AAAATTAATATAATATTAACTACAATTATATTATTATAAAATAATGATTAAAATAAATCTATCACCTAATATATATTTTATTTATTTTAAGTTATAATGAAACAAATCTAAAGCGTAAAAAGAGATTTTAGTTAAAATTATTAAGCTTAAATCTAAAGTTATTTTAATCATTATTTTATACGAATATAATTAATTTAATAATAATAATTAAATAAAACAGAAGATTTTAGTGATTTTTTTGAAATAGAAAATGAAAATTAATTTAATAATAATAAATAAATAAAACAGAATATTAATAAATTTTAAATTATTGAAGTGAAAATATTTTAAACATTACTTGACATAAGTTTATTATTAATAAAGATCAATGTGTATGTTATTTTATATTTAAGGAGATTTTTGAATATTGGAGGGATGAAATTCAAAAAAAATATTTTTCAGGGACTAAAACTGAAAAGTGTTATATTTACAGGGACCAAAAGCTGTTTCTGTTTGTCAGTTAACGTTTTTGTAACGTCCACTTAACGTTAAGGACCAAAAATAATCTTTTTTTGATATTACAGGGATGTAAACCAAAAAAAACAATTATGAGGACCAAAATAAAAAAAAGGTTATATTTACATGGACCAAAAACATATTTAAACCTAAATATAAACATGTAGATAATTATTTATTGGTATACATTTTAAACATTATTATTTATTGATAAATCATGAAAGAAATTTTATGCCAAATAAGGTCTTTATTTATAAAATATTCAACTTCATGTTTTATAATTTATATGTTATAATTAAAATTAATATATGTGGATTTTGTTAAAAACACCTCATAAAAAGTTAATAAAATCTATCAACAAAAATATAAATTAAATAAATAAATGGATGGTTTGGACTGAATTTTTTAAAGAAATTTTGAAGATGGTGAGAAATCTCCCCCAACTCCTCCAACTTGCTTCTGAGGTGATAGGATCAAATGTAATTAGCCCTTGAAGACTAAGCAATGGACTTAACAAGAGGCACATGCAGGGTGTGGTACGTGGAATGAAAAAAAAAAAGATATTCCTCTCTTGGTTGGTGCAATGGAAAAAAAGTATTCACCTCGATCGTGGTTAGTGCTTATTTTTTATTTATTCCCTACACTAATCACATTATACACTAACATACAACTTGTGTCTTTATGTTAATCTCATATTAATAAACAAGTCAACTTTGTCTTAAAAAAAGTATTCACCTCGATCGTGGTTAGTGCTATTTTTTTATTTATTCCCTACACTAATCACATTATACACTAACCTACAACTTAGTTTTTATGTTAATCTCATATTAATAAACAAGTCAACTTTGTCTTGAAAATGTAGATGATCATGTGAGTCTTTTGCATAAATGCCTACATCTAGGCATCATACTTTAATTCTTCTAGGAGATCATGGAGCTTCACTACCCTCTCACTAATATTATTTTCATGGTCTCATTTATCTTGTTGTTACTAAAAATATTCAGAAGATGGAGTTGTAACAATTCTACTACTAATTTACCACCAGGACCGTGGACACTTCCAACCTACATCAAAGTATCAGCTCAATGCACTATCACTACTTTAAAATTTTGGCAAAAAAATATGGACCTTTAAAGCACTTAAAACTAGGAGAAGTCCATAATGCATAATATAAGTCTATAGGATAATTGCGGTTTAATATATGCTAATCGGTTGTGGTTGTTGGTTTATCGTTATCGAGATTTATATTTGAGTCTAATATGTTAAGATGACATGTTATATGTGCATCCTCATTGCATAATGTAGATTGATATATGTATATGGACTAAAATTTATTTTACCAATTTTTTTAATTATTAAAATTATATTACTCAATTTTTAAAATTAGAACATGGTCTCCAAAATCTTTAAGATGAACCAAATAAACAAATTTTTGTAGACCAAATTATAATTCATATGTCTATTATAAAAAAACCGGAGGGAATAATTTATTAAAAAATTACAAAAACAACTACTATAATTATAAACTAAAATAAAATTTTCAATCTAAATTCCAACTAAATTTTAATTATTAAAAATGTAAACAAAAAATTGATCTACTACCTCTCTCCAATATATTTTTGTAAATTTACCACTTAACATTCTTATATCTAATATAGTATTATAATTTTTGTTATATATTAAAATTTTAAAATTTCAATGACCCCAATATTTTTATTCAACCTCCGCCACTAATAGGAGACATGGCATGTTGGGCGTGGTAGGTGTGATGGAAAAAATTATATATTATTCTCAATATTTTTTATTTGTATCATTATGATAATATTATATTAAAAGTTAGTATTGTATTAATTAACATATTTGATTGTCTTAAAATAGCATATGGTCATCGAGTCTTTTGCATTCTTCTTTAGTTCCTTCCTATTAGATCAAAGTACTATCATGGAGCTTCTCACACCTTTTTTTAATATTACGTTCATGGCCTCCTTTCTCTTCCTTGTGGTGCTAATCAAAATAGTTAAAAGAAGGAGTTGTAACAATTTCACCATCAATTTACCACCAGGACCATGGACACTGCCCCTCATTGGAAACATACATCAGATTATCAGCAATCCACTGCTTCATCATTGTTTCAAAAATTTGGCAGAGAAATATGGACCTTTAATGCACCTAAAACTAGGAGAGGTACCATACATAATAATTAGTTCACCCGAAATAGCCAAAGAGATTATGAAAACATATGAAGTGAACTTTTGTGACAGACCAAATCTTCTTTTGCCTACAATATTTAGTTATAATGCTACCGATATTGTATTCTCTATATATGGAGAACACTGGAGGCAACTAAGAAAAATATGTGTTGTTGAACTATTAAGTGCAAAGCGTGTCAAATCATTTAGGTCAATAAGAGAAGAAGAGGTGTCAGATCTTATTAATTCAATATTTACAAATGAAGGATCAGTGGTTAATCTTACCCAGAAGATTTCCTCATTGACATATGGGATAACAGCACGAGCAACTTTTGGGAAAAAGCACAAACACCAACAAGTGTTCATATCAGCAATGGACGAAATAATGTGTTTGTTGGGAGGGATTTGTATTGCCGATTTGTATCCTTCTATTAAAATTCTTCAAAGGGTGGGTGGAGCGAAGACCAAACTTGAAAAACTTTGTAGAGAGAATGATGAGATATTGCAAGACATCATCGATGATCACAAAAGCAATCAGAAGGAAACAACAAATAAGGATGAAGATCTGGTGGATGTTCTTATCAAGATTCAACAAGAAAATAATAACTCACAACATCGCTTTACTGATGACAATATGAAAGCAGTCATCCAGGTTAGTTTACGACCAAACATGTTAACACCTTTATTTTCACCATTTAAAGACTAATTTAGAAGTAATATTTTTTGAAGGAAAAATGATATTATGTTGACTAATCATAATTATTTGGCAAATAATAACTAGCTATTATTTCATTTGCAGGATATGTTCGTCGCTGGTGGCGAAACAACGTCAACGACTGTGTTATAGGGGATGTCTGAGATGATAAAGAATCCTAAGGTAATGAAAGAAGCACAAACTGAGGTAAGAAATGTTTTTGACGGACAAGGGTATGTAGATGAAACAAAGTTGCACAAGTTGATATACTTAAAATCTGTCATCAAAGAAACACTCAGGCTATATCCTCCTGTACCATTGTTAGTTACAAGAGAAAGTAGAGAGAGGTGCCAAATTAATGGATATGATATCCCAGCTAAGACTAGGGTCATTGTCAATGCTTGGGCCATTGGAAGAGATCCAAAGTATTGGGTTAAAGCTGAAAGTTTTAAACCAAAGAGGTTTCTTAATAGCCTGATTGATTTCAATGGTACCAACTTTGAATACATACCTTTTGGGGCTGGAAGGAGGATGTGTCCAGGAATTACATTTGCTTTACCCAACATTGAACTGTCTCTAGCTCAATTACTTTACCATTTTGATTGGAAGCTTCCTAGTGGAATAAAGAATGAAGAATTGGATATGACTGAGTTATTTGGGATCACTGTAGGAAGAAAAAATGACTTATGCTTGATTCCTACATCTCGTCGTCTTTGATATGTAATACTTAAGCAAGTAAGTTCACAAAGTATTTAATAAAGCTTATGATGTTTCTAATAAAGTTTGTATTGCCAATTTTTACAAATAGGTTTATTATATGTCAATTTACAATTTATGCTAAAATGCAATTGCAAATATATATGATTGTATAAGACATTAACCAGAGAAAAATCTCTTAGATTTCCAAAGAGAAAATCCGAGTAAAATAGATTGCATATAAGGTAATTAATTTCACACAAGTAACTTAGAAATAACAAATCAATGAGAAGTAACAAGTTATTAATAAAGCTAACAATATATTTTTTTTTATAAGCAATAAATTTGATTGAAACATAAAAATTTATCAACCTAATTAGTGCTCCATCCACCTAAATTGCAGTCCAATCACATTAAAATCGAGTCCCATGTCTTCCTAATTTTACCGCAGTTTGTAAACAAGTGACTAGCTAATTCTATATCGTCTAAATAGAAAACGTGGCTCTGTTGATGCACATCTTGAATCTTGAATGATACCTCACCTCCGTAATTCAATTTGACAGTGTCAATTCATCCTAAAACTTTCATTAGGGCTTTATAAAAAGAAAAATAAAATGACGGGATACTATTTAAGACGGAATTAAGTAATACCAAAAAAGAATCTTTTGTTTCCTTATTAACAAATTAAAATCCATGTAACAACTATTAAGGTGACTTTGTCCCTGGATAAGATCAAATATAACAAAAGTCAAAAGCCACATGGGTGTGGTCGGTGAATTGGAAAAAATATTTGCCTAGTGGTTGTTGCTATGAAAAAAATATTCTCAATATTTTTTATTTTCTTCTACTAATCACATAATAATACAATGACGTTAGAATTTGTCTTTATGTTAATATATTAATTTTATTTTAGTAATAGTATTGGAACATGTATGCGTTGACTTCATTCAAGTATATTTTGTATAGATACTTCGATTTAGACATTATTCTTAAGATGTCATCATGGAGCTTTACAACTCGTTCTGTAATATTACCTTTATGGTTTCAAAATAGTTAAAAGATGTTCTCTCTTTTTTTTTTTTTTTTTTTTTTTTTTTATTCAAAATAGTTAAAAGATGGAGTTGTAACAATTCCACTAACAATTTACCACCAGGACCGTGGAAATTGCCTTTCAATTGCTTGAAATATTAAAAAGTGATATTTCCTATGGATAAAATTCAAATACATCGTCAGTATAAAAAGTTTTTACACGTTTTTACACTGTAAGTTAATCACAGTCGTTAGATCATTAAAAATATTTTGACTTTTACTATAAGTATTTATATAGTCATGCAAATTAATAATTGGACTTTTTTACACAAATATCCCACTTTTTTACAAAAAGCACCAAACTGCCCTACTTCCAAATTAAAATACAGAAATGCCCTACTTTTTAGCCCTAGTTGCTGATCGCAACCTGAGGATGCGACGAGCTGAAGAACTTTTTTTTTGTTGTAGTAGGAGGTCGCATCCTGGGGATGCGACTGTTAAGACAAACTCTCAAATTAAGTTTTGATGAAAATAAACAAAGATTAATTAAAGATATTAATTATGATTCTAAATGTTATGTTAATTTAATCTGTGCTCTTGAGTGTTTTTTTTATTAAAGATAGGAATCAAGCAAAGTAAAGAAATCAGATCAAAAACAAATAAAACAGTCATGATCACAAACTGTACAAAACAGAGAAAGATCAGCAGAATCAAGAATGATTGTCACAGCCACTTCACCAATCTTTCTCCAACACTTTTACATTGATTCTGCCTTAATCCTTTATACCAATTTCATCAGTACATGGCAAGGAACAGATAGGAATCATTTTTACTCAAAACGGTTCTCCAATCACTAAGATAAAGCATCATGAATCTAAGCATGTCAAAAAACGGACTGCAACTTTCTTCAGTCTGGAACTGTCAAGAAAGTTGAACAAAACTGAACTTCAAGATTGATTATAAGTCCTCAGATTGTTCAGAAGACTATCAGACCAGATTGATCATCTTTCTCCACCTATAATCAACGTTCTCCGTTTTTGAGAAGAACAATCTCTGTTTCTACTGAAGAAGACTTCTCAGTTCTGCAGAAAATTATTCACTCCTTTCCAATCAATTTTGGATCAAATCAAGTGTCCAGATCAAAGCCCAATTATCACCAAGTATTATCAAAGCTTAATGGGTCATTAAGCGCGCAGGAAGCTTGTACGAAATTAAGCAAAACGGCCCAAACAGCAAAGCCTAAAACTGTCACATGAATGGTGCATTTTGTCAACAGATTCGTTGCTTCTGTCAGAAGGAAAACAGAGCACTACCAACAGCTCTTTCTGACCAGAATTAATTGCCCAAATCGTCTATAAAAGCAAGGCAAATTCGCAAGCATCATTCAAAACTTCAAGTGCCAAGTATTCTCATTAAATCACATTCACTTGCATTCTTGAAGCTATCTCATTCACAAAAGAAATCAGGCTGAAATCGTTTCATACTTATAGATCATATTACTGAGTTCTTTTATTCTGATTTTATTCTCAAACAAGAGTTGAGCATAATCAGTTTCAACCAATTCTTTAAATCATTATTGTAAACTCATAACTATAAGGATTGTTTATAGTTTGAGGTTGATTAAAAGAGTTAACTGTAAAATCCTAGCAGATTAGTTAGGTGACTTGATTGAATCCTTTCTGGGTGGAAAGGAAGTGTAGTTACAGATCAAGGTTGATCTTTAACTGTGTTACCAAAAGATTGTTCTCCGTTCTTTGAACACTTAGTGAAAATCTCACAGTTGTGAGGACTGGACGTAGCCCACGTTGGGTGAACCAGGATATATCTTTGTGTGGTATCTCTTCCTTATCTCTATTTACATTCAGTTATTATTATTGTCAAAATTAAATAGAGAAACTAAAAACTGCGATTTTTACTAATCAAGAACGTTCTGCGTTTTTTGTTTCAAAACCAAGAACGTTCTCCGTTTTCTGTTTTCATAACCAAGATCATTCTTGAGTTGTTTTTCTTAAGTTTTTAACAGGAAATTTTAAATAGGCAAGATTACAACTCAAACCCCCTTCCTTGTAACTTGACATTGCTACTTCAATTGGCATCAGAGCTAGGTCTCTAAAAAGAACACTTTAACCAAGTGCTAGAGAAAAAGATCTAGAAGAAAAAATGTCAAAAGAAAAATACATTGTTGAAGGAGGATCCTCAAACAGGCCACCATATTTTGATGGAACTGATTACTACTTTTGGAAAAAAAAGATGCAACTGTTTCTAAAGTCTCAAGACACAGGAATGTGGCGCATCATTACAGATGGAGATTTCATTCCAAGAGCTGATCAAAGTGATTCAAACTCTGTCAAAAAGGAAGAAATCGACTGGACATCTGAAGACAAAACTAAGGTACTCTTAAACTCTAAAGCTCAATTATTCTTATCGTGTGCTTTGAGCAGGGAAGAAAGTGAAAGAGTCGATGAATGCACAACTGCTAAAGAAATCTGGGATACATTGCAAATTCATCATGAAGGAACATACCATGTCAAAGAAACAAGAATAGACATCGGCATAAGAAAATTTGAGTTGTTCGAAATGAATGAAGGAGAAACCATTGATGAAATGTATTCAAGGTTCACAACTATAGTGAACGAAATGCGATCCTTGGGAAAGGCTTACTCAGTACAAGATAGAGTAAGAAAGATCATGAGATGTCTTCCAGTCATATGGAGACCAATAGTAACAGCTATAAGCCAAGCCAAGAATCTTGAAGTACTGGCACTAGAAGAGCTAATTGGAACCTTAAAAGCACATGAGGTATTACTGCAAGAAGATAAGCCTGTCAAGAAAGGAAAAGAAATAGCCTTAAAAGCATCTCAAGAAAGCATGCCTGACCAAACAGAGGAAGAACCAGAAGAAAAAGGTCAAGAAGATGCTGATGAAGAAATTGCTCTTCTCACTAGAAGAATTCAAAGAATGATGAGAAGGAGAGACCAAATCAAGAAGGGATTCCAAAACAGAAAAGAAAATCCTAAAACAGAAATAGACAAAAGCCAAATTACATGTTTTGGATGTAATAAGCTGGGACATTACAAACCTGAGTGTCCTCTGAACAAAAGAACACCAAACAGATTTCCTTTCAAAAAGAAATCAATGATGGCCACATGGGATAAATCAGATGAATCTGATGAAGAAGAAGATGAAGAAGCTAACATGTGCTTAATGGCAAACACTGAAGAAAATGAGGTAACAAATTTTGAATCCTGCATTTTATGTGAACAAATGGAAAAAGAATTTGACAACTTATTAAATGATTCAAACTTACTCATTCAAAAGTGTAGTTCCTTAAAAGATAAATTTTATAAAGAAAAGGAAGAGAAAGAAAAAACTCAGGTTCTGAATGATAATCTAAAGGAAATCATTCAAAATCTGAAAGAATCTCAGACCAAAAACTTTCACACTGAAAATCAAGAAAGTCAAGAACACTTTGCACTTCAAAAGGAGAACGTTCTCCTTAAAACTGAAGTTTAACTTTTTAAAAATGATCTGCTAAACTTTATTAAAGCTACTGGAACCTTTCAAAATATCATGGGATCTCAAGTTGGAATATTTGATAATGCTGGTCTTGGGTTTAATTAAACTCAGAAAACCAAAATGTATGAAAACTTTTTTATTCCAGAAAGAAGAGAGAATAAATGCAAAATCAAATGTTCATATTGCAGCAAAATTGGACATCTTGAATTTGCATGTTATTTTAAGAAAAGAGATGAGAAAATCAAGAACAAACAGAGAAAAGAACAATATGGAACAAAAACAGGTTTTTCTCAGAAAAAACAAGAATGTTCTCCAACTAAAACAGAAAACGGAGAAAGTTCTGAAAATCTGTCAAAACCAGCTAAAAAGTCTTTTCAAAAACAAATGATCAAATGTTCTTCATGTTCTAAGATTGGACACTCTGAATCTACATGTCATATTAACAGAAAATCAAAATTTAGAACTAATCCACAAGGACCCAAGACAGAATGGGTACCAAAAGTTAATGAAACCAAAACTGCAGGTTGGTTCTCAAGGTGTCAAGAAAAAGCCATGGTTCTTGGACAGTGGCTGTTCAAGACATATGACAGGTGATAAAAATTGCTTCATGTCCTTCGTCAAGAAAGATGGAGGGTCTGTCACCTTTAGAAATGACAATCAAGCTCGAATCAAAGGTAAAGGGACAATTGGTAAGAAAAACTCTGCTCAAATAACTGATGTTCAATATGTTGAAGGTCTGAAACATAATCTCTTAAGCATAAGTCAACTTTGTGACAATGGCTGTGAAGTTATTTTCAAACCCAACCTATGTGAAATCATAAAAACAAAATCTGGTGAAAAACTGTTTTCTGGAACCAGAAAGAAAAACCTTTATGTATTATATCTTGAAGAATTGCCTGATGAATCATGCTTCATATCTATAAAGATAAATGGATCTGGTATAAAAGGGCAGGGCATATCAGCATGAAAACCATTTCCAAAATTTCAAAATTAGAACTTGTCAGAGGATTATCAAAACTGAATTTTGAAAAAGACAAAATATGTGAAGCTTGTGTCAAGGGAAAACAAGTTAAAAGCAGCTTTCACTCAAAAGAATTTATCTCCACAAACAGAATTCTTGAATTACTTCACATAGACTTATTTGGTCCTGTCAAAACAACTAGTTTAGGAGGAATGAAATATGGTTTTGTTATTGTTGATGATTTCTCTCAATACACTTGGGTACTATTTTTAAAACAAAAGGATGATGCTTTTGAAGCTTTTAAAATCTTTTGTAAAAAGGTACAAAATGAAAAAGAATCCAGCATCATTTTTAGAAGAAGTGATCATGGAGGAGAATTCATAAATGCCCCTTTCAAAAACTTTCTTGAAGAACTTGGCATTTCTCACAATTTGTCTTGTGCAAGAACTCCTCAACAAAATGGAGTTGTTGAAAGAAAAAATAGAACCTTACAAGAAATGGCAAGAACAATCTTGGAAGAATCTAATGTTGAAAAATATTTTTGGGCTGAAGCCGTCAATACATCATGCTATATTTTAAATCGTGTATCCATTAGAAAAATCATAAACAAAACTCCATATGAAATCTGGAAAAACAGAAAACCAAACATTTCATACTTCCATATTTTTGGGTGTTACTGTTATATTCTAAACAACAAAGATGTTCTTGGAAAATTTGATTCAAAATCAGACAAAGCTATCTTTTTGGGTTATTCAACCGACTCTAAAGGTTATAGAGTTTTTAATCTAAGAACTAAAGTTGTTGAAATCAGCATGCATATTTTATTTGATGAGTTTGATGACTTAGTACTTTGAAAGACAAATGAGGATGAAGAATTGCCAGACACACAGCAGACAACTGATATGCAGGAAACGAAGATTGATAAACAATCTCCGTATCATTCTCCACCTAAAAGCTGGAGAACGATAGGAGATCATCCTCAAACTCAAATCATTGGGGATACAACAGATGGAATTCGAACCAGAAAGTCATTCAAGAATGATGAGAACAACATGGCAATGATTTCTCAAGTTGAACCAAAATCAATTAAAGAAGCTATAGTTGATCAATCTTGGATTGAAGCCATGAAGGAAGAACTGCAGCAGTTCGATAAGAATGAAGTCTGAACCTTGGTACCGAATCCTCAAGATCAAACAATCATTGGTACACGCTGGGTTTTCAGAAACAAATTAGATGAAGAAGGTAAGGTTGTAAGATACAAAGCAAGATTGGTTGCTCAAGGTTACAACCAACAAGAAGGTATAGACTACGATGAAACTTTTGCTCCTGTTGCAAGGTTAGAAGCTATTCGTATACTTCTTGCATATGCATCTCACAAACTTGTTAAATTATTTCAAATGGATGTTAAAAGTGCATTTTTAAACGGCTTTTTAAATGAACAAGTTTACGTGAAACAACCTCCCGGTTTTGAAGATCAAACAAAACTAAATCATGTTTTCAAACTTACAAAAGCTCTATACGGCTTAAAACAAGCACCAAGAGCTTGGTATGATAGGTTAAGTTCCTTCTTAATTAATAATGGATTTTCTAGAGGAAAAATCGACACTACACTTTTTAAGAAAATTGATAAAAATGATTTACTCATTGTACAAGTGTATGTTGATGATATTATCTTTGGATCAACTAATGAAAAAATGTGCGATGGCTTCTCAAAACTCATGCAAAGTGAATTTGAAATGAGCATGATGGGAGAATTAAGATATTTTCTTGGCTTACAAATTAAACAACATGAAAATGGTATTTTTATTTGTCAAGAAAAATACATTAAAGATTTGTTAACCAAGTAAAAAATGAATGAAGCTAAAATCATGTCTACTCCTATGCATCCATCCTCTTCATTAGACAAAGATGAACATGGAAAATCTGTTTCTGAAAAAGAATATAGAGGAATGATTGGTTCCTTGCTATATATAACTGCTAGCAGGCCAGATATTGTATTTGCAGTAGGACTATGTGCTAGATTTCAATCTGCGCCAAAAGAATCTCATTTAACTGCTGTAAAACGAATCTTTAGATATCTTGTTGGAACTACTGATCTTGGCCTTTGGTATAGAAAAGGTTCTCATTTTGATCTTGTAGCATATTGTGACGCTGATTATGCTGGAGATAAAACTGAAAGAAAAAGCACCAGTGGAGCATGTCAATTTCTGGGTGATGCTTTGATAAGCTGGTCTTGCAGGAAACAAAATACTATAGCCTTATCAACCACCGAAGCTGAATACGTATCAGCCGCAAATTGCTGCTCACAAGTTCTTTGGATAAAAAACCAACTTGAAGACTTCTCTGTAAGTTACTCAAGTATTCCAATTTACTGTGATAATACTAGTGCAATCAATTTATCAAAAAATCCAATTCAGCATTCTCGTTCAAAACATATTGAAATAAAACATCATTTTATTCGCGATCATGTTAATAAAAAGGATATTGAATTAATTTTTGTTGATACTCAAAATCAGCTTGATGATATTTTTACAAAGCCCTTGGTTGAAGAAAGTTTTAATCTAATTAAAGAATAAAATAATATAATTTTTATTATAATACCATGTTTATGAATTCAAATATTAATAAAAAAGGTAGGGATGAGAATAGAGGATGTAGAGAAATATAGTAAAGAGAAAGGAGAGAGAAGATACAAGGGACAGAGAGAGAAGAGAGGGAGAGAGACATTAGAGAATAGAGAGAAACATAAGAGATTAGAGAGAGTTAAGGGAGAAGGAGAAAGGGGGAGAAGTGCATGAGTATAGACACACATAGATATAGAGATGAGATGAGAGAGAGAGAGAGAAAGAGAGGAGAGAGAGAGGTGAGAGAGAAGGAGAGACATGAAAGAGTAAAGAGAGGGAGAGAGACATGAGAGTAGATCTAAAGGAAGATAGACGAGAGAGAGACATGAGATAGTAAAGAGAAAACAGGGAGCAGGAGAAGAGAGATAATAATATTTTAGTTGAAAATAAAAAAATATTTTAATATTGTTCTATAATTTAGTGAAGCATAAAAATTTATGTTTTTGTCTGGTTCCTTCTTGTTTTGTCGAGTCCTATAACCAGTTTTCAAATTACACAGCATAAAAAAGTTGTCATGTGTGGTACCTTATTAATTAGCAAATCAAAGCAT
The DNA here is from genome assembly GCA_037974755.1 of Cicer yamashitae. NCBI lineage: Eukaryota > Viridiplantae > Streptophyta > Magnoliopsida > Fabales > Fabaceae > Cicer > Cicer yamashitae. Next base: position 49,801,883 of record JBBPBQ010000004.1, read on the forward strand.
AGGTTGTAAGCTTTTTTTTTGTATATAGGATTTAGGTTTTTTATTTACATTTCTTTATCATGTTTGGGCTCCAAGCCGATTAGAATTTTGGCACTTGTTTTAGTTATTTAATTTGTTCTCTTATATAACTATATTGACCAAATATTTTTTTCCCCTCTTACTTAATGGATCTATTCTATTTTACTTTCTTTGTAAAACATTATTAGGATTAATCCCCTTCTCAAATAAAATCTTCTAACAATCAAAAATAAAAACAAATCCTTCAAAAAAACAAACAAATAAATTTTATAAAGAGTTAATTAAATGTTACATTATTTTAATCCTCTATTTGTCGAAACTGAAACACTAAATTGTATAATTTGCTAGTTTTGATTTTTTTTTCAAACAAAATAATCAAAAACAACTTTCTTTTTATAAAAAAATTATTTGGATGTAACATCTCTTTAATTTTCAATTTATCAGGACACAAGTTATACAACTTGATAGTTTTGAAATTTACTTTTATAAAAACTAACTAAAATAACTAACATATCCACAATTTTTTACTTAAAACTACGTAGTTTTGATTTTTGTATTACACCAAACTATATACGTAGGGACAGATAAACACTTTCAAGCTAATAATAATTTTTCTTAATTTTTCCACAATATGGAAATCAATTTTGTAAATAAATAACAAAATAATAACTTTCCTTAATTTTCTACATCTAATTTATAAATATTAAACTTGAAAATAAATATTTTTAAAGTTAACATTTTTTTTACATTTAATTAGAGATACCACGGTTTTTAAACAAATGTTGTCGGGTGTTAATATTTTCGCTACACATAATTTGACTCCCTAATCCATAATCTGATTTCAAAGATCTTTTTCTTTTTTTAAGATTTTTTAAAAATATTTTCTCTAATTAATAAATAATGGTGGAGTCTCGCTATTTTTGAACCACCTTATAACTATTTTTTCGGTTCGCTATTTTTGGACACAACCCCTTTCTTTATACGTAGGTTTAAATATTTGATTCATCTTTGTAAGTTCACTATTTTCTCATTTTCATCCGTAAGTGTTTTTCTTCAATTTAAACCTTGTAAGTTAAATTTAATTTTAGATTGATTAATATGTTTGGATTGTCTTGATATTGCATATGGTCATCGGAGTCTTTTACATAAATACCTTCGTTCATTTAGATATTCTTGTTTAGTTCCTCTTAAACAAAGCCACCATCATGGAGCTTCACAATCTTTTTTCTAATATTACCTTCATGGCCTCATTTCTCTTCCTCTTGCTTCTATTCAAAATCATTAAAAGATGGAGTTGTGACAATTCCACTCCCAAGTGTTCAAGTGTTCAAATCAGCAATGAATGAAATAATAAGTTTGCTGGGAGGATTTTGTATTGTTGATTTGTATTCTTCTATTAGAATATTGCTTGAAAGGATGAGTACGACAGAAAAAATTAGAAAAACTTTGTAGAAAGACTGATATGATATTGCAAGACATTATCAATGATCACAAAAATAATTATGGTAGAGATGAAGATCTAGTTGATGTCCTTCTCAAGTTCAACAAGATACTAATGATCATTTACAACATCCATTGACTGATGATAATATCAAAGCAATTATCCAGGTTAGTCTACAACCAAACATGTTGATACGTTTATTTCCATAATTTGAAAACTAATTTATAAATTTGGAAGTAATGTTTGTTGACGAAAATCATAGTATTTTTAAGAGAGCATCAAATTACTAACTTACTTTTTGTTGTTGTGTTGTATGGAAGAAAAGTCATGTTGGTTTACATAATTGATAATTTTACTGTTAATCCATTATAGGACTTGTTCACCGCTGGTGGTGAAACAGTGTCAGGGATTGTGTTATGGGGGATCTCTGAAATGATAAAGAACCCAAAGGTGATGGAAGAAGCACAAGCTGAGGTTAGAAGAGTGTTTTATACAAAGGGGTGTGTGGATGAGAAAGATTTGCACCAATTGATATACTTAAAACTTGTCATCAAAGAAACACTAAGGTTGCATCCTACTTTACCATTGTTGATTCCTAGAGAAAGTAAAGAGAGATGTCAAATTAATGGGTATGATATTCCAACTAAGACAAGGATTTTTGTCAATGCTTGGGCAATTGGAAGAGATAAAAGATATTGGCTTGAAGCTAAGAGTTTTAAACCTGAAAGGTTTCTTAATAGTCCAATTAATTTCAATGGTACAGACTTTGAATACATACCATTTGGTGCTAGAAGGAGAATGTGTCTAGGCATTGCCTTTGGTTTACCTAACATTGAGTTGTCTCTTGCTCAGTTACTTTTCAATTTTGATTGGAAGCTTCCTAATGGAATGAAGAATGAAGAACTAGATATGGCTGAATCATTTGGAATTAGTGTAGGAAGGAAACATGATCTATTATTGATTCCTATTTGTCACTAAAGTTATTAAATCTCCAAAGATTTCCTGCTGTCCTTGAAGGATACAGTGTTGCTGATTGGAATATTTTATCAGATGACTCCAAAACAACCAGTGGCTATATCTTAGTATAGTTAGTGGTGTTGTATCTTGGAAATCAAAGAATAGACGATATTGGCTCAGTCCATTATCGAGTCTGAAATGATAGCACTAGCTACTACTAATGAAGAATCGAGTTGGTTAAGATGCTTGCTAGTTGAGATCCCTTTATGGGAAAAACCTATAATAGATGTGTTGATCCACTGCGATAGTACCGCGACTATTGCGAAGATTGAGAATCGTTATTACAACGATAAGAGACGACAAATTCGTCGTAAGCACAATGCTGTTAGAGAGTTACTTTCTAAATGAGTTGTTATAGTGGATCATGTACGCACTGATACAAATTTGGCAGATCCTTTGACGAAAGGATTAGCTAGAGAGAAAGTCATAAATACATCCAAAAGGATGAGACTAATGCCTATAGAGTCACTCATGATGGTAATCCGACCTAAAAGACTGGAGATCCCAAGAATTAGGTTCAATGGATAATAACAAGTTGTGAAGTGATATGAGATGAACATGCTATTATAAATCAGAGAAGCATGATTCCTGAAGCGATGATAGGATAAGGTAATAGAAACTCTTAATGAGATCTATGCTCTATGTGGAGGGAGTACCTAGCTACAAGAGTACTCTTTATAGACTCACCTATGTGAATGTCGAAGTAGGGCCGCTTCCTATGGAATTTTGAGGCAGAATTCCTAGAGCGTTCACTATATTGGGATAGACGTGCAGGACCATTAATGCACGGGTTTTTGAGAATACACCATATGAAAATGTTGTGTGTGGGTTTGATGTCAGAGATAGAGTTCAAGACTACGAGTCACTCTTGTTGAATATGAATCTTACTTACTATGCAAAGGTTCAAGTCAAGAGACACATTTGTTTATGCACGATCTTATAGAAGTGTTTGACGCTATTTCAGACACTTTTTTTTAATTCAAGTGGGGAATTGTTGGAATATAGAGTATGTTATTGTGTGAATTTAAAAAATTTATTGAAGTCCCACATTGAAAAGAATTTGTTTTTGTAAATTCAAGTGGAAATAAACATGTTTTTTAAAATTCAAGTCTCACATTGGAAAGAAATTTTTTTGAAGTCCCACATTGGAAAACTCTCATATTTTGAGTAGTTTTCAACTCTTAATATGCTAAAGTCCCACATTGGTTAGAAATCATATGTGAGTTTGTTTCCATCACTATATAATGAGTTTCAAACTATTGTGAAAAGCACACCAAAGTTGGATGTATTTCCCAACTTTCTCTTTTCTCTCTTTTTTATTTTGCTCGCCTAATTTTCGAGACACTTCTCCCCTTTCTTTCTGTCCCTTCGATATTTTAAAGCGGTTTTGTACCATTGTCCCTTCGATTTTTAGAGCGGTTGTTATGCCGCAGTCCCTTCGTTTTTAGAGCGATTTTTTGCCGTAGTTCTTTCAATTTTTAGAGCGGTTGTTTCCCTTTGTTTTTAGAGCGTTTTTGTGTCGCATTCCTTTTGTTTTTAGAGCGGTTGTTATGCCGTAGTCCCTTCGTATTTTAAAGCGGTTGTTATGCCGTAGTCCCTTCCTAGTGGTTGTTGTGCCGTAGTTCCGTCGATTTTTGAGTGGTCCTAATACCACTATCCTTTTAGAGCGATTTTTTTTGTGCCGTAGTCCTTTTGATTTATGAGTGGTCATTGTACCATATTGCGAGTGACTTTGATCGTCATATTGAGAGTGACTTTAACCGCCATATTGAGGGTGTAATTCTAGAACGGTTTTCTACAGTGTAGTAGAACTCTGATACAGTGAATCTGAGTTGTTTTATCCTGGAGACTTCGTGGTTGATAGTCTGCCTTGCACAATTTGAGCAGTGCCGCGAAACATCTTTAAGAGAGCGATCTAGCCCGCGATTCAACCCAGTAATATCTTCGGTAATATAAATTGTGATTTTTAAACAGTTTTTCAAAACTCAAAAACAACATACTAATATATATTTTCTTTCTACTTTATCTTTAGGAATTTAACCATGATACATTAGTGTTTTACAAGTTTAAGGCCTGACAAATAAATTGAGCATTCGTAAGCTATTTCATCTCATACATTGCGGATAATCTTTTTGATTTGAAAATTGTATTGCTTCCTTTATATGTATATAAATTAATATATTTATTTAAAAAATAAATAAAAAAATCAAAATGTATTGCTTCCTTTATAAGTATATAAATTAATATATTTATTTGATAAATAAATAAAAATTTTAATTTCTTTTGTGAAATTTATCATTAATGTTTATGTTGGTATAAAAGACGAAATTTAAACCGTCAAAATGAACTATAGATCATCCCAAAAAATCTACTAAAATATAAGATTCGGACTTTTATGTTTTAAGTTCAAATTTTAATAGGACTTTGGTCCGACTCTAAAAAATTTGTATGCACATCGGGTTAGCTCGGTCGAACTTAAAGTTACCGGTGTATATCGATAATGACATAAAAAATGGTATATATACATTATTTTAAAAAAGAATATTTAAATACAACAAAAAATAAAATACGTAAAATATTAACAATTTTTACATTATATACAGAATGTTAATAGCATTTTAAAAATATGTTAAAATATATTAAAATTTACATAATTTAAAAAAAAAATATAGTACTTAATATTACAAAATAAAAATAAAAATATGACTTTTTAACCTGGCCTATAAAGTTTATAGCTCATTAGAACTAATCCTAATGAAAGTCAGATAACCTATTGATAGAACACGTCATGGTGTATAGTGTCACCACAAGGTGAGTTGATTTAGTTATTACCCCATTCCTTCAAATTAAATATTTTAACTATAATATTTGTCTCATTATTTTTCTCCTTGCTTGACTTATATTAATTGCAATATTTATTTAAAACTTTATTAAAGCTATAAACAATATCTTCTCAAAGCTTTTTTTAATATTACGTTCATGGCCTCCTTTCTCTTCCTCGGGATGCTAATCAGAATAGTTAAAAGAAGGAGTTGTAACAATTTCACGACCAATTTACCATCAGGATCATAGACACTGCCTCTCTCCTCGTTGGAAACTAGAAGAGGTACCATACATAATTAGATATAACAAAAAAAGTCATTTTTTACAATACAATGATATGATTTTTGAATTTTGATATGGAATATATGAACATAATTAACTATTTACATGTTTAAAAAATATTTTTTAATATAGTCTGATCAAATTTATAACTTCTCATTAAAATATACAAGTGACATATATTTTTGTGATAAAACATCTGTGTTTTATAATTATAAGTGATATGTATTTTTGTAATAAAACATTCATATTTTATTTTATATTTTAATAAAATGTACAAATGTCAATATAATCAAATTATAAATTTAAAATAAATATATTTCAATAAATTTAAAAGAGTTGAGTTAATCTCATGTATAAATTTTAAAGCAATATACTCATTCCATTATAAAATACTTATCGTATTTACAAAAAAAATATTTTTCACAAAAAATTATCACTTTTAGTTTTTATGGCTACTTTAATTACTTTTTTTTTTCTTTCTAGTTGTACACTATTTAATCAATACAATTTAAACTGCTCTCAAGATATTATTCTTCATTTTTCATTTATTGTAATAATAATACACCAATAGATGATAAAGATAATGTTTAAATATATGTTTGGTCTTGTAAGTTAACATTTTTTGTTTCGTCCCTATAATTTTTTGTTTTAAATTTAACCTTATAAGTTCAATTTTGTTTTAAAATCGTTCTTGCTGTCAGTGACTGTTAAAAAAAGTTGAGATGACAATCGGAAAAGGGACAAAAATAAAAAATAAAAACACAAATTTATGAGGACCAAACATATATGCTTTCATTTTATTTTCATCATTGTAAGTTCGCGTTTCTTTTTTATTTTTTTTTTTGTCTCTTCTCAATTTTCTATCTCAACTTTTTTTAAGTAACAATTTAGACGATTTTAAAACAAAATTGAACTTTTGAAAAAAAAATGACAAGGACAAAAATAAAAAAGCGTTAACTTACACGGACTAAACATATATTTAAGTCTAGAGATAAATTAGAAAAATCATCATTATCTTTTATTTATTTATTTATCATCTTTTCTTAATTTGTATAAAATTGTCAAATGAAGAAATATTGTGGGACGGAGAGAGTATTTTGCATAAATTTGAGTATAATTAATATCAATATTTATAGTAAATGTATTTGTAAATTGATAATAAAGGGTTAAATAAATCAAAAAGTAAGAAAAAAATTATGTGTATTAATATTTGTACCGATTAGTTGGATATGATGCAATGCAATTGACTCATTCCATGCACATGTAGAAGTTTCCAAAATAAATATAAACATGTAGATAATTATTTATTGGTATACATTTTAAACATTATTATTTATTGATAAATCATGAAAGAAATTTTATGCCAAATAAGGTCTTTACTTATAAAATATTCAACTTCATGTTTTATAATTTATATGTTATAATTAAAATTAATATATGTGGATTTTGTTAAAAACACCTCATAAAAAGTTAATAAAATCTATCAACAAAAATATAAATTAAATAAATAAATGGATGGTTTGGACTGAATTTTTTAAAGAAATTTTGAAGATGGTGAGAAATCTCCCCCAACTCCTCCAACTTGCCTCTGAGGTGATAGGATCAAATGTAATAAGCCCTTGAAGACTAAGCAATGGACTTAACAAGAGGCACATGCAGGGTGTGGTACGTGGAATGAAAAAAAAAAGAAGATATTCCTCTCTTGGTTGGTGCAATGGAAAAAAAGTATTCACCTCGATCGTGGTTAGTGCTTATTTTTTATTTATTCCCTACACTAATCACATTATACACTAACCTACAACTTGTGTCTTTATGTTAATCTCATATTAATAAACAAGTCAATTTTGTCTTGAAAATGTAGATGATCATGTGAGTCTTTTGCATAAATGCCTACATCTATGCATTATACTTTAATTCTTCTAGGAGATCATGGAGCTTCACTACCCTCTCACTAATATTATTTTCATGGTCTCATTTATCTTCTTGTTGTTAATAAAAATATTCAAAAGATGGAGTTGTAACAATTCTACTACTAATTTACCACCAGGACCGTGGACACTTCCAACCTACAAAGTATCAGCTCAATGCACTATCACTACTTTAAAATTTTGGCAAAAATATATGGACCTTTAAAGCACTTAAAATTAGGAGAAATTCATTAATACATAATATAAGTCTATAAGATAATTGCGGTTTAATATATGCTAATTGGTAATGAATTTCAATTAAACATGACATGACATATGTTAATAAATATGTTAATTAATACACATATTGTGGTGTAGGTATGTTGTTGTAATTTTGGGATCTATAATCGGTGTATTTTATGAGTAGAATTGTTTTTATGAGTTGAATTGTGGTTGTTGGTTTATCGTTATCGAGATGTATATTTGAGTCTAATATGTTAAGATGACATGCTATATGTGCATCTTTTCTTGTTACACGAATTAACTTAATCAAATGACATACATCGTGTAGATTATATCATATAGATGGATATGCGTAGATCCTCATTACATAATGTAGATTGTATCATATTAAAAATGTAAACCAAATTTTGATCTACTATCTCTCTCCAATGTATTTTTGTAAATTTACAACTTAACATTTTTATATGCAATATAATATTATAATTTTTATTTATATATTAAAATTTCAACCTGATAGAAGACATGGCATCTTAGACGTGGTAGGTGTGATGGAAAAAATTATATATTATTCTCAATATTTTTTATTTTATCCTTAGAACGTGTATCACTATGATAATATTATCTTAATGTTAGTATTGTATTAATTAACATGTTTGATTGTCTTAAAATAGCGTATGGTCATCGAGTCTTTTGCATTCTTCTTTAGTTCCTTCCTATTAGATCAAAGTTCCATCATGGAGTTTCTCACAGCTTTTTTTAATATTACGTTCATGGCCTCCTTTCTCTTCCTTGTGGTGCTAATCAAAATAGTTAAAAGAAGGAGTTGTAACAATTTCACCATCAATTTACCACCAGGACCATCGACACTTCCCCTCATTGGAAACATACATCAGGTTATCAGCAATTCACTGCTTCATCATTGCTTCAAAAATTTGGCAGAGAAATATGGACCTTTAATGCACCTAAAACTAGGAGAGGTACCATACATAATAATTAGTTCACCCGAAATAGCCAAAGAGATTATGAAAACATATGAAGTGAACTTTTGTGACAGACCAAATCTTCTTTTGGCTACACTATTTAGTTATAATGCTACCGATATTGCATTCTCTATATATGGAGAACACTGGAGGCAACTAAAAAAAATATGTGTTGTAGAACTATTAAGTGCAAAGCGTGTCAAATCATTTAGGTCAATAAGAGAAGAAGAGGTGTCAGATCTTATTAATTCAATATTTACAAATGAAGGATCAGTTGTTAATCTTACCCAGAAAATTCCCTCAATGACATTTGGGATAATGGCACGAGCAACTTTTGGGAAAAAGCACAAACACCAACAAGAGTTCATGTCAGCAATAGGAGAAATAGCGTGTTTGTTGGGAAGTATTTGTATTGCCGATTTGTATCCTTCTATTAAAATTCTTCAAAGGGTGAGTAGAGCGAAGACCAAACTTAAAAAACTTTGTAGAAAGACTGATGAGATATTGCAAGACATCATCGATGATCGCAAAAGCAATCAGAAGGAAACAAATAAGGATGAAGATCTGGTCGATGTTCTTATCAAGATTCAACAAGAAAATGATAACTCACAACATCCCTTTACTGATGACAATATGAAAGCAGTCATCCAGGTTAGTTTACGACCAAACATGTTAACACCTTTATTTTCACCATTTAAAGACTAATATTTTTTGAAGGAAAAATGATATTATTTCATTTGCAGGATATGTTCGCCGCTGGTGGCGAAACAACGTCAACGACTGTGTTATGGGGAATGTCTGAGATGATAAAGAATCCTAAGGTAATGGAAGAAGCACAAACTGAGGTAAGAAATGTTTTTGACGGACAAGGGTACGTGGATGAGACAAAGTTGCACAAGTTGATATACTTAAAATCTGTCATCAAAGAAACACTCAGGCTACATCCTGCCGCACCATTGTTAGTTACAAGAGAAAGTAGAGAAAGGTGCCAAATTAAGGGATATGATATCCCAGCTAAGACTAGGGTCGTTGTCAATGCTTGGGCCATTGGAAGAGATCCAAAGTATTGGGTTAAAGCTGAAAGTTTTAAACCAAAGAGGTTTCTTAATAGCCTAATTGATTTCAATGGTACCAACTTTGAATACATACCTTTTGGAGCTGGAAGGAGGATATGTCCAGGAATTACATTTGCTTTACCTAACATTGAACTGCCTCTAGCTCAATTACTTTACCATTTTGATTGGAAGCTTCCTAATGGGATAAAGAATGAAGAATTGGATATGACTGAGTTATTTGGGATCACTGTAGGAAGAAAAAATGACTTATGCTTGATTCCTACTTCTCGTCGTCTTTGATATGTAATACTTAAGCAAGCAAGTTCACAAAGTATTTAATAAAGTTTATGATGTTTCTAATAAAGTTTGTATTGCCAATTTTTACAAATAGGTTTATTATATGTCAGCTTAGAATTTATGCTAAAATGCAATTGCAAATTAGTGATGTACATATATATGATTGTACTGTGAGCAAGTGTGGAGAGGAGATATGGACAATTTCCAATCTAATATGAATGATTTCTTTTATAAAATAGCATGGGCTAAAACCCATGTAACAACTATTAAGGTGACTTTGTCCCTGGATAGGATCAAATATAACAAAAGCCACATGGGTGTGGTCGGTGAATTGGAAAAAATATTTGCCTCAGGTTGTTGCTATGAAAAAAATATTCTCAATATTTTTTATTTTATTCTACTAATCACATAATAATACAATGACGTTAGAATTTGTCTTTATGTAAATATATTATTTTTATTTTAGTAATAGTATTGGAACATGTATGCGTTGACTTCATTCAAGTATATTTTGTATATATACTTTGATTTAGACATTATTCTTAAGTTCCTGTTAGATTAAGTTGTCATCATGGAGCTTTATAGTTAAAAGATGGAGTTGTAACAATTCCACTAACAATTTACCACCAGGACTGTGGAAATTGCCTCTCATAGGAAATATACATCAGATTATTGGTAGTTCACTGCCCCATCATTGCTTTAAAAATTTGGCTATAAAATATGGACCCTTAATGCACCTAAAACTAGGAGAAGTATCATACATAATAGTGAGTTAATTAGAAATGGCAAAAGAGATTATGAAAACACATGATCTCACTTTTTGTGATAGGTCACACCTTCTTTTGCCCACAATACTTACTTACAATGCTATAGATATTGTATTTTCTGCATATGGAGAATATTGGAGGCAACTACGAAAGATATGTGTTGTAGAGTTATTAAATACAAAGTGTGTTCAATCATTTCGGTCCATAAGAGAAGAAGATGTGTTAGATCTTGTTAAATCAATTTATGAAAGTGAAGGGGGAATTGTTAATCTTACTTCGAAGATTTTCTCATTGACATTTGAAATAACAACGAGGGTAACTATTGGGAAAAAGAACAGACACGAACAAGTGTTTATATAAGCAATTGATGAAATATTGAGCTTGATGGGTGGATTTTGTATTGTTGATTTGTTTCCTTCTATTAAAATACTTCAGAGGTTGAGTACACTACAAAAACTTTTACCTTTAGTGACACTAAAAACCTGTAGGTAAAAGTATAAAAACCGTAGGGATAACCAAAATTACCTATACCGACGGAGTTTTTTTTTCGTGGTATATAATTATCCAATACCTATAGATTTTCGCCGTTGCTATAGGGTATAGTGACAAAAATTTCCATTGCAAGGAAGCATAATCATCAATGATCACATAATCAGTCACAAGGAATCATCAATGATCACATAATCTGTTACAAGGAAGCAAACAAGGATGAAGATCTAGTTGATGTTCTTCTCAAAGTTCAACAAGAAAATAATAACTCGCAACATTCTTTGACCGATGACAACATAAAATCAGTCATTCAGGTTAGTCTACTATCGAACATGTTATTAGCATTTTTTCTTTCCCAATTTAAAGACTAATTTATAAATTTGCATATGTTTAAAAGTAAACTTTGTTCAAAGAAATAAATATTAAAGATTATCTTGACTAATCATTTTATTTTGGAGTGAACAACATTTAAGTCTCATTTCTCCCACGAGCAAGTACGTGTTCCTAATAAAGTTTGTATTGGTAATTTTAACAAATAGGTTTATAATATATCATTTACAATTTGTCTATGATATTTGTACAACAAACATTTAATTTGTGCTAAAATGCAATTATAAATTATTTTAGTGTACAATGTTTGATAAGACATTAACCATTAAAGAATTAATATTTTCTAAGAATCAAATGAAGACATCCACCGGAAATTGATATCATATGAAGAAAGATTGTGAGACAATCAATTTTACACAAGTATGTAATTATAGGTGAAATCCATTTAAGTAGAGGTTTTGGGTTGGAGAGATTAAGTAATTATTAGGTACTAAGTATATATTTAAAGAAACCATTATGGTTCTTGGATGCTCTTACAAGATTAACACATTTTTTCTTGTAATCAAATAAACCACTATAAAGTGGGTTATATCAAGACAAAGAACGTGATTATCTTCTAGCATGTGTCATGGAGACAAATGGATGCTATTATTAGGCTAAATTATTGATGCTACTCCGTCCCTTTTTCTTAGTGTTGAGAATTAACTAATAGTGAGATATTTAATTAATTGAGGATGTTGGCATCAAGGTATTTATTTAGATTTCTTACCAAAGATTTGGGTGGACCCAAAAAGATCATTGTGAAGAATGAAGATAGGGACAAAACACCCCAGCCTCTCCAACTTGCTTCTGAGGTGTAGATAGGATCAAATGTAATAAGCACCTAAAGACTAGGTAATGGACTTAACAAGAGGCACATGGGTGTGGTTGGATAAAAAAATGTTCATCTCAATATTTTTTTTATTCTACTAATAACACAATAATTAAATTTTCTTTATATTAATAGGTTTAATTCATATATATTCTATTAGTGTAAAGTGATTTTTTACGTTTAGTTTGTTGAGAATAATATACTTAAATATTTTAAAAATATTTTATTTAAATTTAAATATATTTGAGATTTATAATAAGATATCATTAGAATATATAATTTAAATCCTTGTTTAGAATATGTTAAGATTTGTTCCTTATTTTAGAAATATGATATGCTTTTATATTACAATATAGCTCTATATATAGGGCGATGAATAAAAGTTTATGATATGAGATTTCACACAAAGACCTTTTAATACAAAATATATCATATAATTCTCGCTTCTGCAAACACAAACAACAACAAAAATCCATCACAATCAATCGTAACTATTAAATCTTTAGAGATGTTAAACTTTTACCATTAACTATATCTATAGTTATGCTCATGAATAATTGTAATGTTTTGATAGTGTAAAAATTTTTACAATAATAATACATGACAATTAAATTCATATTAATATTGTATTAATTTTATATTAGTATTAGTATTGAAACATGTATGTGTTAACTTCAAAATCTATATGATTATTTGAGTCTTTTGTATGGATATCTTTATCTAGGCCTTTTACTTTTGTTCCTCCTAGATCAAGTTGTCATGGAGCTTTACAATCCTTTCTCTTCTATTACCATGATGGTCTCTTTTCTCTTTTTCTTGCTGCTATTTAAAATAGTCAAAAGATGGAGTTGAAACAATTTCATTGCCAATTTGCCACAAGGACCATGGAAACTGCCCCTCATAGGAAACATGCATCAGATTATCAGTAGTTCAATGCCCTATCATTGTTTCAAATCATTTGGCAGAGAAATATGGACTTTTAATGCACCTAAAACTAGGGGATATATCATATATATAATAGTTAGTTTGCATAAATGGTCAAAGAGATTATGAAAACACATGACCTCACTTCTTGTGATAGGTCAAACCTACTCTTGTCCACAATACTTACTTACAATGCTACATATATTGTCTTTGCTACGAATACTGGAGACAACTATGAAAGATATGTGTGGTAGAGATGCAAAATGTGTCCAATCATTTAAGTCTTTAAGAGAAGAAGAGGTGTCAGATCTTGTTAAATTAATATTTGCAAGTTAAGGATAAATTGTTAAAGTCACTTAGAAGATTTTCTCAATGACATCTGGGACAACAGTGAGGACAACTATTGAGAAAAAGTACAGACACCAACATATATATTAGCAATTGATGAAATAATGAGCTTGTCAACAGGATTTTGTATTGTTAATTTGTATTCTTCTATTAAAATGTTTCGAAAACCTGAGTAAGACGAAGATCACATTTGAAAAACTTTGTAGAGATAACTTTGTAGAGACATTGTCGATGATCACAAAAGCAATCTACTTGATGTCCTTCTCACAATTCAAAAGGAAAATGATCACTCACAATATTCTATAACTAATGACAATATGAAATCAGTCGTTCAGGTTAGTTTTCAACCAACTATGTTATTAAGATGTTTTTTTTCCAAAATTTAAAGAGTAATTCTTAAATTTGTAATTTTTTTTTAAAGTAAGCTTTCTAGAAAGAAAAAAGGGTCATATTCACTGATCATATTATTTTGGAGATAACAATAAATTAATAACTTATTGTTTTAGTTGTATTCTATGGAAGAAAATGCATGCTAGTTTAGAGAATATAGTGTTACTACTAAACCATTTATAGGACACGTTCACTGGTGGTAGCCAAACATCATTTGGGACTATGTTATGGAGGATGTATGAGATGGTAAAGAGCCAAAAGGTATTATATTGTCTTTGTGATAGGTTAAACCTACTCTTGTCCACAATACTTACTTGCAATGCTATGTATATTGTCTTTGCTACGAATACTGAATCAGTAAACTTTACTATATGTCATTTTACAATTTGTGTATGATACATGTCCAATTGGAACACAAGCATTGAATTTGTGCTAAAATGCAATTGTAATATATTGAAATATGGTTGTACAATGTTGTATAGATATTAACCTGAGAAAAATCTTTTCCATGACTGCCAAGGAAGAAATCCACCTGAAATAGATAGCATATGAAGAAAGATCATGATTCAATCCATTTCACACAAGTAGCTTATTACATTGAAAAAAATAGAGAAACAATAAATCAAAGAGAAGTAACAAATTATTGATATTGATATAGCTCACAATATTACATAATCATAATCATATTTTACAATAGTACTAAATCATATTATTATGATTATAATCAAGAAGAAGAGAGTGCAACAATTATACCACATTCTGGACAGCGGAAATAGTTCTTTTCTCTAAAAACAAGTCCAGATCCTCCACACACCTCACATTTTTTTTGAGCCATCTAGAACAAATATTCAAAATTGAAGACAAAAAATTAGATTCAAAATTTGCACAAACCCATGCCTAATCAACCCAAACCAAAAAAGTGACTTACAATTCTCTTGCTAAATTCAACCCCAGCCACCACAAAAGGTGTAATCCCAGCTACAAAATTCAAAACAATAAAACAACACACAATCAAAAACCCAAATAACACAACACAACACAACAAATCATTCATATATTTTTATAAAACATCAAAGTAAACACCAAAGGGTGTGATAGATAGTATTACCTATGGCTCCAACAACAATTTGCCATGTGATATCCACTGGAGCAGAGTCAATTAGTGTTGTAGTTACATCACTCATAGACACAACACCTACCCTTGTTCTTCTTCTCCTTGTTGTTCCTTCATTCTTAACCCAAAAATCACAACTTTTTCTCACTGTTAAGGAACAATTATGTGTGACTATGTTCCTAGCTTTTACACTAATTAAGGAAGGCAAAGAACAACAAACTAATGCTTCCATAGTACTAGGAAGTAGTATAACTGAACTAAACTTACAAACAAACCCCTTTTCAGCTCTAACAAAAACCCACCACAATATCCGACAGTTATTATAACGCCACGTGGGCTTTTTCAGCCCACCGGCTCACGCCACCACAAGTTATTATTATAATTTTTACAATAATGATTATTTTTGGTTGGGCCTCAGTGCATCACAACGACACCGTTTTGCGCAAAAAACCCAATCTCTAACAAAAGCATCGGTATAGTGCAATACATCTCCTCTATGTAACTTACTTACGTTGACACTCATAATCTCTAACAATCATGTAACACTTCAAAAAAAAAATTAGTAAAAATAAAGAATTTGGAAAACTAGATTAAAATCCAAAAGTAATATTGTTTAAAAACGATAAGCAACTATCTACCTTATTAAAAATGAGAAAAATTCAATAAAATAAAATCACGGGTTAGTGCTAACTAAAACTAAATTCCAAATAAGTCAATGAAACCAAAAACTAGGAACACCAGATCTATAACAAAATAAATATTTCTTAATGATTTGGGGTAAATAATCCCTCAAAGTAAAGTGGAAGCAGTGATTTCATAATTTGTCAATTTATTTACATAAACATTATTTTCTTTATAAATATGAGACACTATGAAACTCTTGCATCTTAAAAAAAAATAGTCAGTTTTTCATAGGTTCTACAATTGTCAAATGATTCATCCAAAATACTTAAAATAACCAACCACAAAAAAAAGAGTCGTTTTCTAACTTATGGTGAAGCCAACCTTTAAAATAAACAACTTCAATAGTAAACAAGTGATGCCCAACATCATTGGCAAACTACTAATTAAAAATAGTTCTGTTATATTTAAAAAAGTTATTATCACATATATTTATTTTTTTCCTTTGTGTTTTTTTTTTAGTTTCGTTGTTTTAATGTGGCGTTATTGATTTTGTTTTTTTTTATCTTGTTCCAACGTTATTTTGATTTCTCATTTTTTTGTAGTGTTGGTTTGATTTAGATTGATATATTAGTTTCGACCAAATGTAGATTCAATCGATAATTTTGGCGTCGTCAACATTACTGATTTGGAGACATCGGTATCTCGGACACTTGGATTTTGTCACATCGTAGACTTTATTATATTTGTATTCATTTTTTCATTTATATTATTAATTTAAATGGAGGCAATTATTGGGATGTGCAATCAGCCTAATAGCACGAGCCTCAATTGGTTAGGGCTCCAAATTTTTTTATTTTTCATAATATAATAAAATGAGTGTGGATTTTGTTTTTTGGTTAAATATATTTTTAATCTTTATAAAATTATGATCTTTTAAGTTTAGTCCTTAAATATTTTTTATTAACTTCTGGTCTCTATTTTGATTTTATAGAGATTTTTTTTAGAGACAAAAAATATCTTTTTTTACAAAAAAAAAAAAAAAAACTTTTCAAAATAGAGACTAAAAGTGAATATAAAATATTAAGGACTAAAAAATTGAGAATTTTTTTACAGTTACTAAAAATAAAATTTTGAAATTTTATAGGGATTAAAATTTATTTTACCAATTTTTTTAATTATTAAAATTATATTTTCTTTTTATTAGAGGACCAATTTTAAATATTAGAACAGAGTCTTCAAATGTTTAAGACGATATTGCTTTAGTGTTGTCAGTTTGTTCCCAAATTCACCATTTTATGTTTTAGCGATTTTGAATTGTTCTCCATTGATGTATTTTTACGGATTTGAAATAAATGAATGTCGTTTCTTAAGTAAAAAAAAACTTGAAAATTTATATCATATAGATCATGTATGTAAAATTTTACACAAATCTAAATTCATTTTATATGTTATTGAGATACATCAAAAATTAACATCTTATGTATTTTTATTGATCACAGTTAATCTTCATAAGTCTCAATAACATATCAAATGATTTTAGATTTTTCTAAATTTTTGCATGCATGATTTATATGATATAAAATTTTAATTCAATGAAAAAAAAGTAAAATTAAAAGAAATAGATAGAATTAAGAGATATTGAAGGAGATTTTGATTGAGATGATCTAAATTCTTGTTTTTCTCTTTTATTTAATCTTTTGAGGACAAATAATACATGGTGAAATTTAATCTCTATGAAATTTCAATAGTTTGTTTATAGTTTCTATAAAAAAAATTACATTGTTTTAGTCTTGCAAAACCATCCTTCAGGTCGTCTTAGTATTTGTTAAAACGAAATATGTTTAATTGTCCTTCAATTTTTAAAATTTTGAATGATTTTTTTACTAACATATTTAGAACATTATAAAAAATTTATCCACAAAATTTAAATTTTTTAACTTTGAACAACTTAAATATGAATTTTTAAAACGTTATATACTAAATATAAAAGTAACAAAAATATGAAATTAAAAATCGAATTTTGAAATAATTTTTGTGTAGGAACTTTTTTTTTTTAAAGGGAGAAAATCTTTTTATAACGTGTAAACGTGTCGGCAAAACAATAATTTAAAAATATATTTAGACATAAATTGAAATTATTTGCAAATCTATTTTGTTTTTAATTTTTTATAGAAATTAAAAACAAAATTTTAAATTTTTACAACAACTAAAAACTTACTAAACTCTTGAAAGTTTAGCTTCATTTCGTGCGACCCAAAAAAGAATAGAAAAATCTCGATAAGTGGCATTTGAGAAATATATTATGAAAAATGGTGCATTCAATTGCTTGAAATATTAAAAAGTGATTTTTCTTATGGATAAAATTCAAATACATCGTTAATGTAAAAAGTTTTTACACTGAAAGTTAATCACAATCGTTAGATCATTAAAAATGTTTTAACTTTTACTATAAGTATCTATATAGTCATGCAAATTAATAATTATGATGTATTGATAATATAAAATATTTACATTGATGATGTATGACAATTACTTTTTTTTTTTCTTTTTTCTTTCTATTTTAAATCTTTGATTTATATTTTGTTTTTGATTTTCTT
>JBBPBQ010000004.1:49827916-49894128 GCA_037974755.1 Cicer yamashitae
TTTTAGGATGAAATAAGTTTTTAATTTTTATGAAGTTTCAGTTTTAGTTCTCATAAAAAAACTACATTTTTTAATTTCTACAAATTTTTTCTACAAACAATTTTAGTCTCTATTGAAAAAATATGTTTAATTGTCTTTGAAATTTTAAATTTTTAAATGATTTTTTGTAAGGATGTTTAAATCATTATAAAAAATTTATCCATATAAATTTAAACTTTTTTAACTTAAGATGAATTAAATATAATTTTTTTAAAATGTTATAAACTCAAGATAAAATATGGATTTAGAAATCAAATTTTGAATTTCTTTTTTGTGGTTGAACTTTTTACAATGTTAAACATAAACATGTCTATAAAAACTCATTCAAAAATATGTGCTTACAAGGACTAAAAATGTTTGCATAATAATTTTATATAGACTAAAAAATGTTTTAAAAAATTTTATTAGTACTAAAAAGAAAATTTTCAAATTTATAAAGACTAAAAAATCTATTTAAACCTCAATTTTATATTAATATTTGTATTGTATAAAGTAACATGTCTGGATTGTCTTGAAAATGCATAAAATCATACGAGTCTTTTGCAAAGATACCTTCATCTAGACATTCTTCTTTAGTTCCTCTTGGATCAAGTTGTCAACATGGAGCTTCAGAATCATTTGTACAATACTACCTTTGTGGCATCCTTGCTCTTCCTCTTGGTTATATTCAAAATAGTTAAAAGATGGAGTTGTAACAATTCCACTTCTAATTTACCACCAGGACCATGGACACTACCTCTCATAGGAAATATACATCAAATTATCAGTAGTTCACTGCCCCATCATTATTTCAAAAATTTGGCGGAAAAATATAGACCATTAATGCACATGAAACTAGGAGAAGTATCACACATAATAGTTAGTTCGTCTGAAATAGCCAAAGAGATTATAAAAACACATGACCTCACCTTTTGTGATAAGCCAAATCTTCTTTTCACCACAATATTTACTTACAATGCTATAGATATTGTTTACTCTCCATATCGAGAACACTAGAGGCAACTACGAAAGATATGTGTTGTGGAGCTATTAAGTGTTAAACGTGTTCAATCATTTAGGTCCATAAGAGAAGGAGATGTGTCAGATCTTGTTAAATCAATATCTGCAAGTGAATGATCAATTGTTAATCTCACTCAAAAGATATACTCAATGATATCTGGGATAACAGCACATGCAGCTTTTGGAAAAAAGCACAAACATCATCATCTATTCATATCAGTAATGGAGGAAATACTGAGCTTGTTGGGAGGATTTTGTATTGCTGATTTATATCCTTCTATTAAAATGCTTCAAAGGTTAAGTAGGGCGAAGACCAAATTTGAAAAACTTTGTAGAGAGACTGATAAAATATTGCAAGACATCATTGATGATCACAAATGCATTCACATGAAAACAAGCAAGGATGAAGATCTAGTTGATGTTCTCCTCAAGATTCAAGAGGAAAACCATCACTCACAACAACATCCATTGAGTGATGACAATATTAAATCAATCATCCAGGTTAGTTTAAAACAAAACGTGTTAATGCATTTAGTTTCACAATTCAAAGACTGATATATAAAACTTGAAGTGGGATTTCCTTAAAAAAAGAAGATTTTCTTGACTTGTTACATTATTTTGGAGAGACCAACAAATTAATAACTTAATTTTTTTTTTTTTATGTTCTACAAAAGAAAATGCATGGTGGTTTAGATAATAGACAATGTTATTGTAAATCTATTTGTAGGACATGTTCTTTGCTGGTAGCGATACATCATCAGGGACTGTATTATGGGTGATGTTAGAGATGGTAAAAAACTCAAAGGTAATGGAACAAGCACAAACTGAGATAAGAAAAGTGTTTGATAAAAAGGGGTGTGTAGATGAGACAGAACTGCATCAGTTGATATACTTAAAGTTTGTCATCAGAGAAACATTAAGGTTACATCCTCCAACACCTTTGTTAATTCCAAGAGAAAGTAGGGAGAAATGTCAAATCAATGGGTATGATATCCCAGCTAAGACAAGAGTCATTATCAATGCTTGGGCTATTGGAAGAGACCCAAGGCATTGGGTTGAAGCAGATAGTTTTAAACCTGAGAGGTTTACTAATAACCCCATTGATTTCAAAGGCACAGACTTTGACTACATACCATTTGGTGTTGGAAGGAGGATGTGTCCAGGCATTGCATTTGCCTTACCCAATGTTGAGCTAACTCTTGTTCAATTACTTTACCACTTTGATTGGAAGCTTCCCAATGGAAGGAATAATGAAGAATTGGATATGACTGAGTCATTTGGCAGTACTGCAGGAAGAAAACATGACCTATGCTTGATTCCTATTATTCGTCGCCTTTGATATGTATTTTCCACACAAACAAGTTTATAAAGTATTTAAGTTTTATATCAACGTTTTAGCAATTGATGTCTCTAATGAACAATGAAATAAGATTCATTTCTTCCATGAAGGAGTATGATGTTCCTAATACATTTCGTATAAATAATCTTTCACTTATGATTTGTATATAATTTTTTACCACCAACTTAGAATTTGTGCTAAAATATAATTGTAATTGTTTACACATAATAATAATTTAAGTTGTTAGTTTAGAAAAGCCAACAATCGAGTTTGGGTTAGCTAATAGTTAATTTGTATCATCTTAGCTTTCGGAAAATACATTTAAAAAAAAATGGATTAAGACTTAGGGTTGAAAAGGAGAATATAAAAAGACATAGAGAGGATAAATATCTTTTACATGCCAACCTAAATTCACTACCAAGTTGTGAACCATCTTCTTGTGTTTCTAATGTCCCAGGATTTTTCCCATCATTTTTCCAACCCTTGTGCAAACTTCAACGACATTGTTAATTAAATATGTCACTTTTATTTCCTTTTCGTTACACATTTACATCCTAAATATTTTAAAACTTAATTAAAAAATTTCGAAATGTGAACTTCATGTTTTAAAATTTCTGATATATATTCATTAAATTTCCGATCAAGTGTGAAGGAAATGGAATATGTTTACAGCAAAAAGGAAATGATGGGTAATTCCATCCCTATTGCCAAAAGGAATTACATGTGATCCATTTTTTGTTTGGCATCGCAACGACAGCGTTTCGAATGTAAAATAAACTAAAAAAGAAAAAAGAAGAAGAAGAAAAAGAAGAAGATAAACCTCAAGTTGTAACAGTTACAGAGATTCTTTGAAAATGAGTAGATTAGATTAGGGTTTTTGAGTATATTCTTCTTTCAAAATGGCTACTTTTTTGTCTCTATATCCTTACAATCACTGGCGGAGCTATGTAGGGACAAGGGGGGGCCGCCGCCACCCCAAACCGATTCAGTATCTCTCTTCCACCCAGGCCCAGCCTTCCTCTCTCTCCCTCCAGATTCACGACCACCATCGTCTCTACTCTCTCCCAGATTCACGACCGTCTCTGCTCGCCGCTTTCCTCTCTCCTTCATCTAATCATGCTTCTGCTTCTGCTTCTGCTTCTGCTTCTTCCTTATTCAAACGGACCAAATTCGCAGTGCTTTTTGCACATTCCAATCCGAAGATTCTCAAAACCAACAGAAAATCAACCTATGGAAAATCCCTTTCGACATACGATACAGATGAAGAAGATGAACAAATGGACGATGAAGACGACGACGATGATGATTGGTTCTCTGATGTGAGTTCTGTAATTTCACTGTTCATGATGAAATTCAAGTGTTTAATTTTTAAATTCTGCGATTAATTCATCATTTTTATAAATTAAATTGAAGTGGTTGCTTGGTTTTGATCGCTAAAGTTTGAAACTTTGAGGGCATGTGAGTTTCAATGTTGCTGAATTTTGAGTTTAATGGTTATACATTGAATGTGTAAATTAGTTTTACACTGAAATCCAACAGGAGTTCTCAATTTCACCATGTCATACCTATTTCTGATTTTCAATTACAAAAGCGGAGTGATTTTGCAAAATATTAAATTTTCATTCAATGTCAGTGTATAAACACTGACCACGCGTATGCCATTTTATCTATTAGTGATTTTTTATTGTAGTGATTTGTTTTAAGTTTATACTTTTGTTATGGAACTTGTGTTGTACCAGGAGGAATTTGCTGAGCCTGCTGATTTTAAAGCTAAGGATAAGAGATTGAAGTCAAAGAAACTTGCAGGTATGCTTGAAAAAGAGTTTTTACTTACTAGTTTTAATAGGAAAGTTGAATGTTGCATAATGTTGTTTGTGTTGAAACAGATAGACAACAGGAAGAAGAACACGGTGGCGCAAGATCTTTTAATAATGGACAAAGTACTCGATTGCCCAAAAGTCGGAGAATAGCATCTTTACAAGAAAGTAACAGTGCACAGGTACCAAATAGTGATAACCTGTAAGCTGTTAAGTTTGAAGTGCAAATGATGCCTTTAAGTTCTAATGTACTTTTGTTGGTATGTAATTGGAATCTTATGTACCCTTTATGTTTTTGTTTTTGAAAAATTGCAGTATGGTAGAAATTCAAAGGAGAAAAGATATCCACATTTGTCTGAAGAGATTGTTTTGGATGTGAAATGGTTACCACTTCTTGATTATTTAAGCACCTTTGGAATTAATGAATCACAGTTCATCCAAATTTATGAGAGGCACATGTCGTCATTTCAAATTAATGTATGTTCTGCACAAGAAAGGATAGATTACTTATTGAGTCTTGGGGTTAAACATAAAGATATAAAAAGAATCCTTTTGAGGCAACCACAAATTCTGGAGTACACAGTGGAGAACAATTTGAAGACTCGTGTTGCTTTCTTGATGGGCTTGGGCGTACCTAGTTCCAAAATAGGGCAGATTATTGCTGCTACTCCATCCCTTTTTTCTTACAGTGTTGAGAATTCGTTGAAACCATCGGTGAGATATTTAATTGAGGAAGTTGGCATCAAGGAAAAAGATTTGGGTAAAGTCATTCAACTGAGTCCTCAAATTCTTGTCCAACGTATTGACATTTCATGGAATACTCGATTTATGTTTCTTACCAAAGAGTTGGGTGCACCCAGAGAGAGTGTTGTAAAGATGGTGACCAAACACCCTCAGCTTCTCCATTACAGCATTGATGATGGATTGCTGCCAAGAATAAATTTCCTAAGGAGCATAGGAATGAAAAATCCAGACATCTTGAAAATCTTGACTAGTCTTACACAGGTCATTTTGCATTCATTTTCCTCATTCTATTCTTCCTTTCCATTTTATACTGTTTTTGTATGATCACGGTTTACCTTAAATTTTCACTCAAAAAGAACAAGGAAAATGAAATCATGTTATATAGTGGTCATATTTTATTTTCATCTTTTGGTTGATCCATCTTATAATGTTACTAACAGTTTATAGTTCTTATTGACTAATGTGCTTGCAGGTGCTATCTCTTTCCTTGGAGGCTAATCTAAAGCCCAAGTATTTGTACTTGGTAAATGAACTTCACAATGAGGTGCAATCCTTGACCAAATACCCTATGTACCTTAGCTTGTCTTTGGAACAGAGAATTCGTCCTCGTCATAGGTTCTTAGTTTCCCTAAAGAAAGCTCCAAAAGGGCCATTTCCTCTTGGATCTCTAGTTCCAACTGATGAATGCTTTTGTAAACAGTGGGCTGGAACTACTCTTGATAAATATTTGGCATTTCGCCAGAGATTATTGATCAAAAAGTTTGCTGAGAAATATGACACAAAAATGTGAATAGATCAGAATCAAGTTTGTCTAAATCAACTTGAATGATTACTGGGACATGATCAACAATCTCTTGTAATAAATACTATTGCCATGCAACATATTCATTCTTTGGAGTTTACTAACAAAGCCATGTCATGTGCCTATTCTCATGTAACACAAATATCAGTATCTTATTCTCAGCAGAAGCTGCTCAAAAATTTGTCATTGCTGTTTATTTTGGCCTGAAAGACAGAACAATTCACGGTGCCATCTGTTACCATAAGGTGAGCATGTTTAGTTGTTTAGTTATTAACAAATTTTTAATTATTAATACATATAATAAGCTGTTATTAACATCTGTATTATTGCAGGTTGTGGTCAAAGATATAGATTGAAGAAAGAAGCTGCATAAACTTAAGATCCAATTTATGGATTCTATCATTTATTTTACTTTCAATGATGAGTTATAGCTATAATTATAATCTGTACACATTCTTTGTTTCTTTTGGTGTTTTCATTGTTTTGTGTATCATAAATCAATAGGACCACTTTTATTACACTTGACCATTATTTGTTATAATGAGGCAATTTGTATCACATGTACGAGTAGAAATAAAAAAATTTATTGCCTTCAGAGCTGTACTTGCAACTAAATTCTTACATGCTTATGATTTTTATTTTATTTTTAGGGTATTTGATAACACGTCTCTTTGAGACACTTGTTAAATAATTTTAAAATGGAAGTTTTGTCTAAAAGAAATTAACTTTTAAACTTTTTAGAAGTTGAATACTGTAATTTCTAAAACAAATTTTATCAAATTCTTGAATAAGTTGAACACGACTTTTAATGCACTATCGTGTTATCAAATACTTTAAAAATAAAAGTTGTGACACTTATATGAGAATTTGATAAAAATTAACTTTTAAACTTTTTAGAAAATGAATAGTGTCATTTCTAAGATAATTATTACCAAATTCTCGTATAAGTGTAACTCGTCTAATGCACTATCATTTAGATTTGCGTTTATAAAATATTTAATCTTTGGGCACTTCAAGAAAAATGTTTCTACTTTATCCTATAAAAGTTAAAGGGTAAAAATATACTTATAATTGTTGGAGCTTAATTAAATTTATTTTATTTTATTTGGATTTAGTTTTTTAAGTTATATTATTTTTGTACGTTAGTCTTTTATCTTAATTTTGACGATAGTTAGTTCAATTGAAAGTTTTTTGTTATTTGAAATTCTATCAAATACTGCAACAATATGTCTCTCATACTAATCATTCAAAAAGACATTCACCAAATCTTATCAATTCTATATTTTTTTTATTTTCTCTACAACAATTTAAACATATGTATAGTTTTAAAAACAAGTAATGAAAATTTATCTAGATTCGATTAGATCTTAACATTTCATGTCAGTAATTTGAGAAATTTTTCAAATTTAAAATATTATATGCATAATTTAATATATCTTAAAGACTAATGATGCAAAGAATTCAACTTAGAAGATTAAATTGAAAAAAATAAATTTAAAGATTTTAACAAAAAAAATTAAGCTAAATTTAAAAACTACACGTGTATTTTTATCAAAGTTAAAAGGATTGCTAATAATTTGTCAAAAAAATAAAACTCATGAATCGCTACATAAATCTCCCATTTTTTTACTGCTCTTATTGCTATTTAGCTTTGCATCTAGTCGCTCATCTCTTACATTTTTTTTAATAGAAAAATCGATAAATACTACCGTAAATAATTTATATAATTGTTTTCCATTTGAATTCAAAATAAGACATCTGAAATACCATCGTAAATAATTCACATAATTTTTTTTCATACACATATACCTTAAAGTTTTGCACACTATTTATAGGTTGTACACCGTTCAGAAGACCATTTTAATTAAAAAAATATTTCACAGACTTTCTTATTTTGTTATTTAGATAAAAAGAAAACCTAAATTATTTTCCCTTCATCTCAAACAAAAGGATTGTTTTATCTAGAAGTCTTTTTGCATTGTACTATATAAAATGCAAAGAGGTGTTTCAAGTCCATTTGTTAAAAAACTAAAAATGAAAAAAGTCAATTAAAAATATATTATAATTTATGTTTTTAACTATTTAAAAGTTTAAAATTATTTTTTTTCTATGTAAAACTTCATTTTTAATTCCTTAAAAAGTGTCATAAGGTCACTTATTAGTAAGACTCTAAATTAAACAATAATGATAAGATAAGAACAACATTAAAGAAGGATTGCTTATTGTCATTGAAGAATAAATTAACACTAATAACGGTTTCGTGCGACATTAAATGAATATGGAGAAAAAATAAACAAAAAAATAATTACAACATATCGTTCACCAAAGATGTTCTGAGAAAAGAAAGATAGATATATAGGTGATAGATACCCTATTCCCTCTTTAATTTTTATTTCACTCACACTCTCAACATCAAAAAATGATGCTTTGAAAATTCTCCAAAAAATTATTCTTTGAAAAATGACTTTGTGTTATCTACTCGTATGAATGTGATAGTTAGAGTTACCTCTTACTTGCATTGAGTAAGGACTATATCTTTCTTCATTTCAAGATAGATGTCTAGCACCGACTATATTAAGTGTTCCAAGAAACAATGTCTCCGAGACGCACTCCCGGTGCTAGTGTTGTTGCTAATGGGATCGGTGAACCAGAGATGACTCAAACTATGGCACAAATGGATGTTGTTATCGCCGCTCAGAATGAACGTGACTTGCAAAGAGATGAACGGTGTTGAAGATAATTCAAAATGTAATAATAAAAGTTAGTTAGGGTAGTTAGAAGACAGTTAAAATGCTGTTAGAAGTTAGTTACAAACTTGTGTGGTAGAGAACTACCCTATAAATGTAGTAAGACCAAGAGCATTAAGATATTATTCATTTTTCCAGATTCAGGATTAATCCAAGATCAATCCTCGTTTTCTGAATATTCTAATTTTCATCTTTCTTCTTCTCAATTCAATTCCTTTCGATTATATGCTTTGTTCCAACAATTGGTATCAGAGCTTGGGTTATAATTCTTGGGAAACACGAGTGCAAGTGTGAGGGGGAATCAAAATTGGGAAACACAAGTGTGCGTTAAAGAAAGAAAGAAAACATGAATGGAGGAGGATTTCCAGCGAATTTGCCAATTCTTGATGGGAAGAATTGGGAGAGGTGGTCTGCATCAATGAGATCGTTGCTGGGAGCTCAAGAAGTGTTTGAGATTGTTCAAGATGGCTATGAACAACTTGGTGTGAATCCAACAGAAAGACAACAAACAACTTTCAAAGATTGCAAGAAAAGAGATTGCAAGGCATTGTTTTACATCCAGCAGAGTGTGGATTCAAACAACTTTGAGAGGATCTCGAAGGCATCTACATCAAAGGAGGCATGGGAGATCTTGGTCAAGTACTATACAGGTGGGGAAAAGGCCAAGAAAGTGAAGCTCCAAATGCTAAGAAGGCAATACGAACTATTGCAGATGGAAGATGATGAAGTTGTGGCAGATTACTTCAATCGTGTGCAGGTTGTTGTTAATCAGATGAGAACAAATGGTGAATCATTAAGTGAAGTGGCGGTTATTGAAAAGATTCTTAGAACATTAACACAAAGGTATGATCATATTGTGGTGGCCATTGAAGAATCAAAGGATCTTGATAAGATGAAGGTGGAAGATTTGCAAGGCTCACTTGAAGCTCATGAATTGAGAGTAAGAGAAAGGTGTGCAGCACCTTCAGTATCTCAAGTGCAGGCCCTGCAGGCCCAAGTTAGCAAGAAAACAAATCAAGGTGATAACAGCAGCAAGAACTCGAATGGCAAGAAGAGATTCAACAAGAAAGGAATTCAATGTTACAATTGTCAAAAATGGGGGCATTTTGCAAATGAATGCAGATCCAAGAAGGTTCAAAGAGAGGATGATGAAGCTCAAATGGCAGCTGAGGATTCAGACTCAGATGAGGTGTTGTTAATGGCTACAACACAGTCAGATGATGACTGCCCAAAGCAGTGGTACCTTGACACAGGCTGTTCAAATCACATGACTGGCCATAAAGAGTGGTTTGTAAGTATTGATGAGAAAGTAAAAAGAGAAATCAGATTTGCATACAACAGCACAATCACAGCAGAAGGAGTAGGAAAGGTATTAATTCAAAGGAGAGATGGCAAACAATCATTCATATGTGATGTGTTGTATGTGCCAAACATGAAGAACAATCTATTAAGTCTTGGACAGTTGCTTGAAAAGGGGTATTCTATGAAGATGGAGTATGGTGAAATAAGGATATTTGATAGTTCAAGAAGATTGATTTTGAAAGCACCACTGTCCAAGAACAGAACTTTCAAGATTGATCTCCAGATCAATCAGAACAAGTGCCTAGCTGCTGAAATCAGAAATGAAGATTGGCTCTGGCATATGAGGTATGGACATTTAAATTTCAGAAGCCTTCAAATGTTGCATAATAAGAAAATGGTGCAAGGAATTCCAGAAATTAAAATGCCAAATGAACTATGTGAGGAATGTTGTCAAGCCAAACAACACATAAACTCATTCAAGACTAAAGTACCAACTCGATCCTCAAGAATGTTGGAGATAATCTACTCTGATGTCTGTGGCCCATTTGAAGAAGTATCAATAGGAGGTAATCATTACTTTGTCTCATTCATTGATGATTTCACAAAGAAAACTTGGGTATATCTAATAAAGAGAAAGAATGAAGTGCTTGAGATACTTAAAAAATTCAGGATAATGGCTGAAAAACAAAGTGATTTTAGTATGAAAATCATCAGGACAGATGGAGGAGGAGAATATAACTCTCATGAATTCCATGATTTTTGTGAAAAGGAAGGGATATTGCATGAAGTGACTGCACCATACACTCCTCAACATAATGGCACGGCTGAAAGGAGAAACAGAACTATAGTGAACATGGCCAGGAGTATGTTAAAGGGGAAGAAAATGCCTCATAAATTCTGGGGGGAAGCAGTGTCAACTGCAGTGTATATCTTGAATAGGTGTCCAACCAAGAGACTAGGTACTAGAACACCTGAAGAAGTTTGGATTGGAAGAAAGCCAGCTGTGAATCATTTTAGAGTGTTTGGTTCACTGTGCTTCAGGCATGTGCCAGCTCAGAATAGAAGGAAGCTTGATGACAGGGCTGAACAAATGATATTGCTGGGATATGATGCAACTGGAGCTTACAAAATGTATGATCCAAACAAAAATAAGGTGGTGATAAGCAGGGATATATTAATGGATGAATCAAGAGGATGGGACTGGAAAACAAATGAAGCAAGCTCGAGCAGTACAGCCAGTCCAGATCTACCAGCCAGCTCCATCAGTCCAGGTAGCAGTGGTCCAGACACACCAGCCAGCTCCATCAGTCCAGACAACAGTGCAGAAGAAGTGGAACTTGATGAGAGCCAGCCTGCAGGAACAACAAGTCAGTCAGTTTTTGCACCTGTGAGAAGATCTGAAAGAGCTAGGCAGCCTTCAGTCAGATTGCAAACATATGAAGTAACTTCTGACTCAGCCATCAATGCAGATGGAGAATTAACACATTTTGCTTTGTTGGCTGAATCAGAACCAATAAGTGATGAAAAAGCCTTGAGTGATCCTAGATGGAGAGCAGCAATGGATGAAGAGCTCAAAGCCATAGAGAAGAACAAGACATGGGAGCTAATGAACCTGCTAGTGAGCAAGAGACCAATTGATGTGAAATGGGTCTATAAATTGAAATTGAGACCTGATGGGCAGGTTGCCAGGTACAAGGCCAGACTTGTAGCAAAGGGATTTTTGCATAAACATGGGCTGGACTATGATGAGGTATTTGCCCCAGTTGCTAGAATTGAAACGGTAAGGATGGTAGTCTCAATAGCCAGCTTCAACGGCTGGTCCATGCATCAGCTAGATGTTAAATCAGCATTCCTCAATGGATCATTGGAAGAAGAAGTGTATGTAAAGCAGCCACCAGGGTATGAAGTAAGAGGCAAGGAAGATAGTGTATACAAGCTGAATAAAGCATTATATGGCTTGAAGCAAGCTCCTAGGGCCTGGAACAGGAGGATTGATAGATTCCTCATTGAGCAGCAATTTGAAAAATGTGTCAATGAGCATGGAGTTTATGTTAAGAAGAGAGAAGCAGCACCTGCACTGCTGATATGCCTATATGTAGATGATTTACTGCTGACTGGATGCAATGAAGCAGAAATTCATGAATTCAAAATCAGAATGGAAAAGGAGTTTGAAAGGTATTGAGTTTGTAATCAAAGAAAATGGAACTTTTATGCACCAAAAGAAGTATGCGAATGATGTATTAAGGAGATTCAAGATGCAAGACTGCAGTGGGGCTGATACTCTATCAGAAGCAGGATTGATCCTGTCAAAAGAAGGCAATGAGGAGCTGGTTGATCCTACCACTTTCAAGCAGTTGGTAGGTTCATTGAGATACTTGTGCAACACACGGCCAGACATAGCTCACAGTGTTGGAATGGTTAGTAGGTACATGGAGAAGCCTAGAACATCTCACTATTTGGCAGCCAAACGAATTTTGAGGTACATCAAGCAAACAAGTGAGCTGGGACTGCACTATGCTAAGAAGCAGGCTGGAATTGAAGCTGGTTTGATTGGGTTCACTAATGCAGATTGGTGTGGAGATAAATATGATAGAAAGAGCACCTCTGGCTATGTCTTCATGATAAATGAATCACCAATCTCATGGTGTTCAAAGAAGCAAAACATAGTTGCATTATCTACTTGTGAAGCTGAATATGTGGCTGCATCCATGGGAGCAAGTCAAGCTGTGTGGCTGGCTGAGCTAATGACAGAGCTGAGACTAAGAGAAAATGAGGTTGTAAAGATGAAGATTGATAACAAATCAGCAATAGATCTAGCAAAACACCCAAGTGTTCATGGTAGGAGCAAGCATATAGAAACTAGATACCACTTCTTAAGGGATCAAGTAATAAAGGGCAAGATAAAGCTGGAGCACTGCAAAACAAATGATCAGAAGGCTGACATCTTAACCAAAAACTTGAAGAGGGTGAAATTCCAAGAGATGAGGAACAAACTTGGATTAACATCAAATTGAAACACTTTGAATTAGGGGGCATGTTGAAGATAATTCAAAATGTAATAATAAAAGTTAGTTAGGGTAGTTAGAAGACAGTTAAAATGCTGTTAGAAGTTAGTTACAAACTTGTGTGGTAGAGAACTACCCTATAAATGTAGTAAGACCAAGAGCATTGAGATATTATTCAGTTTTCCAGATTCAGGATTAATCCAAGATCAATCCTCGTTTTCTGAATATTCTAATTTTCATCTTTCTTCTTCTCAATTCAATTCCTCTCGATTATATGCTTTGTTCCAACAATCGGGAAGTAGAAAAGATGCTGCTATCGCCACTCATATTTCTGGAGGCATGAGCCTCCCAAGTTCCATGGAGACGTTGACTTCGAAAAAACCGACAAATGCGTACAGAAAGTAGAAAATATCTTTGAAATGATTCGATCCCCACCCAGGGTGAAAGTGAGTTATGCCAATTATCTATTACTTGGTGATGCTAAGTATTGGTGGATAAACACCAAATTGATGATGGAAGCTACTCAATAAGAGATTAATTGGAAATCTTTTTAGATGAAATTTTTATATAAGTATTGTTGCGCAAAATTCCGCAAGTGTACGAGTTTACCAGTAATAGTATACCAAGTAATAGTATATAAGATTATCGTATCCACAAATATTAATTTAACAACTACCAAACTAATCAAGATTTTATCGTATCCAAGTTGTTCACTCAACTCTTCATCAATTGTGATTGTGATAATTTCGGCTTATAATATCAATACCCACAATCATAGTTTTATATGAATGGAAAGTAAACGTAGGGTCATAGTTTCACTTATAATATCAATACCCACAATCATAGTTTTATATGAATTCTCATTTATTTTCTCAATTATCAATCCCTTTTTAAAACTATTAGCAAATATTTGTCATTCAATGTAATATTCTTTTCCCGAAATTAATTCTTTGATTGATCATACAAAAATATAATTAAAGCATAAAGAATCAAATGGTTCAGTGATTGATTTAGTATCTATGTTTCATCATACAAGAATCTTAATCTCAATTATCCTATAGATCTACCAATTAATTGTAGTTGGTTACTAGTCGATTGATTGATAAAGACATGCAAAAATAAACTATAATTAAAACTAAGACTTAGTAAAAATGTATCTTAATCACAAGATTAACCATATGCCCTAGAAGGGAGCTTAGTTTCTCACTAACATGTAGAAAATAAAACAAATAATAGAAGTTTTCATCATATAAGGGAAAAGAAATAAAATCGTAATAGAGTATGAATTTTTGCTCCAAAATTAGATACGGTTTACTCCAACTCCTAGCACTCCAAAATTTCCAAAGTATTTTTTCTCTACATGTTTCTCCTTTTTTTTCTTCCCTTTTTATGATAGGGAAAATATCCAAATTTTATTCAACAACATTTCCCCATCTTTGGCAACAACCTTCCCCTTCTTTGACAATATTTTTTTATTATAAAATTCAATCTCCTTGAAGTGTGCAACAAACCTCCTTTTTGCACTAAAAGCTTAGTAGATTTGATCAATTTGACTTATTTTATCATCTCATGATCAATTTTGCAAATACGATAGATAAATAAATAAGAATAAGTTGAAAATAGAGGGTAAATACCCTCTTAAAATTATATAAAAATAGGTTTATCAAGTATTTTTTGGTTAGCGCTAGAACAATGTTGGGTGATGATTTTCTGAAAATTTGTCAAGGTGGTATGATTGTAGGAGAATATTCGGCGAAATTTGAAACGTTATCACGATATTTCAAAATTTTCTGTCAGACTGTTGATGAAGACTTTATGTGTCGCCGCTTCCAAGATGGGCTAAGATATGAAATTCAAGATTTTGTACTACCTCTAAGAAGCAAACGATTCCAACCACTAGTGGAAAAGTGTAGAAAGATTGAGGCTATGAGAAATTGCAAGTTGAACCGTCGAAATAACAGTAACTCTACTGGACCAGTTTGTCCGAACAATCAAAATATTAGTCATGGTCAACTCAAGAAAAAGTCGTATCATCGTTCTCATAAAGCTAATTGAGGACAATATCGTCCTACGATTCCAGACCCAAGAGATAGAGGAAAAGCAATAGGAACTAAGCCATATTGCTATCGCTGTGGGGACCCAGGACATATTGCTGATAAGTGTACTGAAAAGAGTAATATATGTTACAATTGTCAGAAACAAGGACACCTTGCCAAGGACTGTCAGACATCAAAGGCTGGTGCTTTAGTGGATATAACTAAAGTCATATGTCCAACAACTCAAGGGCGAGTTTATAGTATGAATGGTCGAGGGGTCTCTCGTCCGAATGAATCCTTTCAAGGAGAGTGTGAAATCTTAGGTCACATCCTACCCGTTCTTCTTAACTCTGGTCACATCCTATGTAAGCAATGTTACACTTGTGTGAACCTATTGAAGTTTCACGTCACAACTTTATTGATTGATTTGTCTGTTACTATTGTTGCTGATAAGACTTTAACTACAAATACAACTTGTGTGTATTGTCTTATAGTTGTGTTCAGTAGGAAGTATATTCTGAATCTCATTTGTCTGCCTCTTCAGAACCTTGATGTTATCCTCGAGATGGATTGGTCGTCATACCATTATATTTTGTTAGATTGTGGTCGTAAGATTGTAATTTTCCTCGATCTAGGGCTTTCTAAATTTCTAGTTGCACGTGAAGTCAGGGTCACTCTTAAGGAGGGAGATTTTATCCTTAGCTAATGGTTAATGATTTCTCATATATGTTTTCGACGGATGTACCTAGCCTACCTCCAGTGCGAGAGACTGAGTGTTCTATTAACTTACACTATGGTATTGGACCCATCCCAATTTCACCTTATCGGATGTCGCCCTCCGAGTTGGATGAACTTAAAGAAAAACTTGAAGAATTAATGTCGAAACAATTTATTCGAACAAGTGTTTCACCATAGGGAGCCTCAATCTTGTTGGTAAAGAAGAAGGACATGCGTTCACAACTTTGTGTAGATTATAGGCAACTCAACAAGGCTACTATTAAGAATCGATACCCATTGTCACACATCAATGACCTTATGGATCAACTCCGTGGGGTTGTGGTATTCTCCAAGATAGATTTGAAATATTAGTATCATCAAATTTGAGTTAAGGTAGAAGACATTTCCAAGACTGCATTTCAAACTCGTTACAAACATTATGAGTATCTTGTAATGTCATCCAGAGTGACTAATGCACCTGTAGTGTTTATGGACTACATGGATCGTATCTTCCTCCCAATTTTGGACAAATTTGTAGTGGTATTTATAGACGACAATCTCATTTATTCTAAAACTCAAGAGGTGCATGAGAAACACTTACGTCAAGTTTTATCAGTGTTGCGTGAGAAACAATTGTATGCCAACCTATCAAAGTGTGAATTTTGGTTGAAGGAAGTTAATTTTCTAGGGCATGTAATCTTGAAGGAAGGAATTGTTGTCGACCCAGCCAAGGTAAGAGCAGTTGTGGATTGGAAACGGCCAAAGATAGTTACGAACATTAGAATTTTTGTTGGATTAGTTGGTTATTATCGAAGATTTATTGAAGGTTTTGCTAAGTTTGTACCCCCATTTACCCAACTTACAAGAAATGACCAACCATTTGCGTGGACAAAGGAATGTGAGGCGAGTTTTAGACTATTAAAGGAACGTTTGATGACCTGGTTAGTGCTAGTTTTGCCATAACCAGATGAACCCTATGAGGTTTATTATGATGCCTCTCTTCAATGATTGGGAAATGTCCTCATGCAGAATAAGAAGGTAATAGGTTATGCATCATGACAACTGAAAACACATGAAAGGAACTATCCTACACATGATTTGGAACTGGTTGAGATAGTGTTATCCCTATAAATTTGGAGACACCCCTTGTATGGAGGTACATTTACAATTTTTAGTGACCACAAAAGTTTGAAATACATGTTTGATCAAAAAGAGTTCAATGTGAGGCAAATAAGATGGATAAAGACCCTGAAGGATTATCATTTTAGTTTGCAATATCACCTGGGAAAGGCCAATGTAGTGGCGGATGCCTTAAGTAGACAAAATATCCTTGTATCCTCTTTAATGGTAACAGAACAAGAATTACTAGAGAAATTTCGTGATATGAACTTGGATGTGAAGTTTTCACCAGGAAGATTGAAGTTTAGCATGATCACCATCTCTAATTGCTAATTGAGGACATTCAGAAACATCAATTCGACGATGAACTACTTCAAGAGAAGAGGCAGTTAATTGTGCAAGGGAAGACACCATAATTTAAAGTTGGACTAGACGATATTTTGCGCTGCAACGACGTATTTGCGTTCCAGCTGTGGACAAGATAAATGAGTTTATTCTAGAGGAGGCACACAAGAGTAAATTTAGTTTTCGTCCATGAGTGACCAAGATGTACCAAGATTTGAAGTGAAACTATTGGTGGTCAGGAATGAAGAAACAGGTGGCCAAGTTTGTGGCAGCTTGCCTGACGTACTAGAAAGCTAAAGTAGAACATCAAAGACCCGCAAGAATGTTGCAGTTCTTAGACGTGGCTGAGCGGAAATGGGATAGTATTTCCATGGATTTCATTACAAAATCACCCAAGACGTAGAGGAAGAATGATTCGATTTGGATGATAGTTGATCTAACTAAGTCAACTCATTTCCTACCTGTGAGGACCACCTATAATGTGACTAAGTTGACGAAGATTTACATCGCAAAGATCGTGAGACTTCATGGAGTGCCTTCTAGTATCATCTTAGATCGAGACCCAAAGTTTACCTCTCACTTTTGGGAGGCTTTGCATGAAGCATTGAGGATGAAGTTGAGACTAAACTCTATTTATCACCCGCAGACTGACGGACTAATAGAGAAACTCAATCAAACCTTAGAGCATATTTTAAGAGCTTGTGTCTTGGATGGTTGTGTGGGTTGGAATAAATGTTTACCGTTAGTTTAATTCACCTACAGTAATATTTTTCATGCAAGTATTTGGA
This sequence comes from Cicer yamashitae, assembly GCA_037974755.1. Classification (NCBI taxonomy): domain Eukaryota; kingdom Viridiplantae; phylum Streptophyta; class Magnoliopsida; order Fabales; family Fabaceae; genus Cicer; species Cicer yamashitae. The sequence goes on from JBBPBQ010000004.1 coordinate 49,845,716, forward strand.
TGCTGCCATACGAAGCCCTTTACGGGCGAAAATGTCAGACACCATTGTATTGGTGTCATGATGGTGAAAGTACCATAGTGGGGCCAGAAATGGTGCAACAAACCACAGAGAAGATCAGAAAAATAAGAGAGATGATGAGAACTTCCCAAAGTCACCAGAAAAGTTATGCTGATAGACGTCGTAGACCCTTGAAATTTGAAAAAGGTGAACATGTGTTCCTACGTGTTACGCCCGTTACTGGGGATTGGTAGAGCCATCAAGTCAAAAAAGCTCACGCCAAAGTTCATTGTACCTTACCAAATCCTCATACGAATCGGACTTGTAGCTTACAAAGTTGTGCTACCACCGCTCATTTCCAACATTCATGATGTGTTCCATGTTTTGCAGTTGTGGAAGTACGTCCATGATCCATCACATGTCATTGAGCCATAGGTAGCGCAATTGAAAGATGATTTATCTTTTGAAGTGCCTCCAGCAAGAATTGAAGACATAAAGGTCAAGATGCTCCTCAACAAAGAAATTCTTTTGGTGAAGGCAATCTGGAATCAAGCCACTGGAGATGCCACTTGGGAACTCGAAGACAAAATGAGGCCGCAGTACCCAGATCTTTTCTCTGATGCCAGTTTCGAGGACGAAACTATTTTAGGTGCTTAGAATGTAAGACTTGTATATTTTTATTATTAGTGGTAGTGTGAAATACGTTTTTCTCCATTTAATTTTATTATGCGGTTTTTTTTGTACCATCTTTAATTTACATTTTCGAATTTTGTAAATATATAAATAATATAATTTATTTTGATTGAATAAGAATTAAAATATTAAATAATACAATTTTTGGACTAGCAAAAACATATTGTTGCAACCATCAACCAAGTCAACCACTTTACTTGGAGAAAACAAAAAAACGTGAGCTATAGATTTGGTAGTGGAGTACTAGAATGGAGCACATCTCTTGTAGTCAAAATTTACGGTTATAATTTCCTTTATTTTTTGTTATAAAACAAAAATTTAGGAAAAATGGTTAGCTCACTTATAATTATACTATGTATCAAAAGAGTAGAAACACAAATCAGATCGACACACACGCCTCTTTTCAGAATAAGTATATAAACTCGAAGATAAAGAGACACTGTTATATCCTCTAAGGTGAGTAAAATTCACATGTTTTTCAAAATGTGTTGTACTGTATTAGATTATTGGGTTATTAATTTTTATCATAAATAAATTTTTGAATATTCGGAAGATTTGAACATGAGAAATATATACATACATGTGAAAATGTTGATTTTGGGACCGGTAATTACTGTATAAATTAATTTATAGATGATAAATTATAAGTTATAATCCCTATTGTATTTTGAGTTTATAGGAGATAGAATATTAGTCTTGCTCTAAAACCTGCAATATGTATTACTATTTCTTTCCTATTTAGAAATTGAGTAGCAGAGCTCAGTAATTTATTAAACTGCATTGAGGTTGTATAGAGTCTGGTTGGTGACATTATTAAAAGATAGTGTTTGTAATAATAAGGCTTAAAAATTGATTTTGGTCCTTCTCTCGTACTTTTAAACTACAAAATATGGAATTGGCGTATTTTTAATGATGTGACATACAATTCTATGATATAAAATCATATTAATTATTGATATGTCAACTAAGTTTTTACTGCGTTTTATTCCAATTTTATAGGTGTTAATTATTTTATACATGTCATTATTTTGTATTTAAAAAGACCAACTTTTAAAGTAGGAGGACCAATTTTGTGAATCAATAAAAATAGGACTTAAAATTGCAATTAAGCTTAATAATAATAATGATAATTTGGTGGTCTTAATTATTTTAAAGAATTTTTGTAAAACCTTACTGGAATTTAGTATTTGAAAAATAATAAAATAATAATAATAATAATAATAATAATAATAATAATAATAATAATAATAATAATAATAATTACGTTTTTAGTGTCAACGGATCTTCCATCTTGCAAATAAGGCATATCTTGACAAAATCTTTGAAAAGATACCTATTTTTTTGTAGATCCATCTGACATCAATAACTCGACTACTACCACCTACTTCTTTCGGTTTTCAACCTATAATTCTAGTAACGAGATCGGTTACTATAATTCTTGTCCTACTTTTTTGCACTTTGAGGTCACATAATTTTTGTAACGAAATCGGTTTTCAACCTATAATTCTAGTAACGAGATCGGTTACTATAATTCTTGTCCTACTTTTTTTGCACCTTGAGGTCACATAATTTTTGTAACACAATAAGGTTTTTCTTTTTCTTTTTTATTTTAAAATTTGAATAATTGTTAATTTAATTAATAAAAAATAATTTAAATATTTAAAGTAAACAAAATTATATTAATAAAATCAAATAAAACTCATTAAATTGACAAAAAAATACACCAAATTTAATGCGGCGCCAAAACAAATAAAATAACAACACAATTTTATTTTGTTAACAACTCTCTCCAATTTTTACTTCTATCTAATAAATAAAAAATAATAAAAATAATAATTAAAAAAATAAAATATTGTTAATGTAATAAAAAAAATTTAAAAAATCAAAATTATAATACTAAAATCAAACAAAATACATTTAATAAAAAAAATACATGCATGTGCCAAAACAAATAAGGTGTCTCTAATATTTTATAGATAAAATAGCAACACAATTTTATTAAATATAAATAATAATAATAATAATAATAAATAAGAGAAAAAATAATAATAATAATAATAATAAATAAGAGAAAAAATAGGAAGGAGTTGTTATAAAATAGAATTGTGTTGCTATTTTATCTGCAAAATATTAGGGACACTTTATTCGTTATTGCAGAAGCACTAAGTTTGATGTATTTTTTCTATTAATAGTATTTTGTTTTATTTTATTAATATTATTTTAATTTTTTTAAATATTTTTATTAGTTTTTGTTTATTAAATTAACAATATTTTATTTTTATTATCTTTTATTTTTAAGATAAGTGTAAAAATAGGAGTGAGTTGTTAACAAAATAGAATTGTGTTGCTATTTTATATGCAAAATATTAATAACACGTTATTTGTTTTGACACATCTAGTTAATTGCATTAAGTTTGATATATTTTTTTTTTAATTTAATAAGTTTTATTTGATTTCATTAATATAATTTTGTTTTTTTAAATATTTAAATTATTTTTTATTAATTAAATTAACAATTATTCAAATATTAAAATAGAAAATAAATTCTCGGTTTGAGAAATGAAAAAGAAAATCCTGAAGGGTTTTGGATTTGGGATTGAAGAATTCTGGTTTTGAAAAATGAAGCTGAAGTTAAAATATGATATCTTCGTAAAACTGCCTTCAAATGGGAAGGTCATTTGAAGCGCTATATGCCTCCCTCCCTATAAAACATTTTTTTTTTATTTAATAAAAAGATCTCACATTCTAATATTCTTAAAATTAAAATCTATAAAATTTTATATAAATTAAATAAAACATTTTGTTTTTGTTGCAAATTATTTAATATTCTTTTTACTACACGTAAATTGGCTTAAGGGATGAGAAAAATATTAGTTATAAATTGAGAAATCATGAAACAAAAAGTAAGAAGTAGTGAACATATTGCTAACATGAGTTATTGAAGTGGTACAACTTATACACACTATTCTCTTCTTCAACTAAAAGATGGAAAATTTTACATCAGTTATTGATGTTGTTACGGAACAGTTGAAATGTCTTATTTCATTCTTTGAAAAAATATAGAGAAAATAAATTTGAAAATGTCATTAATTCTGCTAAAGAAATTTTCTATAGTTATTAAATAAAATATTAATAATTTATTTATTAATGTTTGAAAAAGCTCCGTCTAAGCTCTATGCCTCATAACTTGTTGGGCCGGCCCTGATTATCTTCATCCTGGCGAGAATCCTGCGCCGTTCTTGTAGCACCACCCTTAAACCGTCGTCAACTCATCCTAATTTTGCCACCAATATGATTTTCAATAAATAAAGGATGAGGTTATTCAGTAAATTTTCCTCTTCAATTACCATGCAAAAAGCAGAACAATTTTGATATATTTTTTTAAAGTAGGACAATTTGATTAATATCAAAAGAGTAGATTTTGATTAAAAAAATCCCTATTTCTAATCATTAGATTACCATAGACGATTGGATTACCAGGTTAGAAATTTTATGTTTCTTAAAACTATAAAATCCTCTACTCTTTTATTTGGGAAAATCCTCTAAATTACAATATGTTCGGCCAAATTACAATGTTTGAAAATATGATTGGATTCAACTCCTTGTAAAAAAGAGACAACAAATTAGACGAAATCGGTTAGTAAACATTACGTATACTTAGTTGGTTAGATAATGCGACCTAATAGCAATGGTTCAATTGATTTTAGATGAGCTTCGAATTGAATCTAATTCATTATTATAAAACATTCTTTAAGTGAATGATGATTCTCATTTATACACTCAAAAAAACTTTATGACCTTGTTATCATCAATGCAATTGTGGTACAAAATGATCATAATTTGACACCAAAATAAATATCAAAACCTATTTAAAACTTTAAATGACAAAAACATAATTTGATCATAATTGTGGTATACTTAATTATACTTTTGGTCCTCCTATTTTAGTTGAATCACAAAAGTAATCCTCTTATTTTATTTGTTTTTTAATTTTGATCTCCAAATAGAATTTTAGTCCAAAACTTGATGAAATGTCATTTTTTTAATGATGTGTACAAAAAAAGATGATGTGGCAGAGTCTATGTGTATTAATTGGATTTTAATATTATTCCAAATTTGAAAAATAAAATTTCTATTTTTAAAAACAAATTTCCTATTTTAAAAAATATATTTTCTATTTTATTACAACATTTAACTAGAGCTGTGAAAAACGGTGGAGTTTCGTGAGTTGAAATTGAACGGCGAGGAAGAGCAAGAGAGGAACGATGGAGGAGAAGACAACAGAGATTAGGGATTAGGTTTGTCAAAATTGTTTTTTGAATTACGCAGAAAAATGACGTTTTATCAAGTTTTGGACTAAAATTTTATTGGAGACAAATAAAATGGGAGAACTATTTTCGTGATTCAACTAAAATAGGGGACCAAAAGTGTAATTAAACCTTATATTAATTGTTGTAAGGAGAACAATGAATATAACTAAACGTTAACCCGCGCGTTCCGCGATAGAATTTCATATATTATTGAATATAAAATAATAATATGTAAATTAAAAGTAATGTTTTTGTTATAGAGTAGAATATACTAAAACATTTATGTGTTGAGAGGTAAATATATTTTTGAATAACTATATATAGTCTAATTTTGCTTTATTTCAAATAAAAATGTAAAATCTCGTTGATTAATACAATACATGCAACATATATTAAAATATGATACTATTGATAAGATTTTGTAACTTTAGTGATGCAGTCCTTATCTTTAACATTTTTTTCTACTTAAAATTGGTTTATTCAAGCTTTTTGTTTTCTTTGAAGTGTTCATTCGAATGATATATTTGTTAAAGTTCAACATTTCTTTATCATAAAAGTTGTATATTTAACTATAATATGTTCTTCATTTTATATGATTTATATTAGTTTGGAAACATTATATTTTTAAATTTATGTACTTTCTGACATTTTCAATTTTACAAATTAATCATAAAAATTATTTTATGTAAAAAATTGGTTAACATCAGACTAAGCATCTGTTTAGTTAAATAGAATAGTCCATTTCAATGAAAATGTAAATACATATTCATAAATATTCACAAAGAGGTATATAGCATTGGTCAGTAGTTGGATCTGTGTGTATACCAAAGACTTCTTAGGATAAAGATTGTGCTCCCTAAGTTTTGGTCAAGCATCGTTTTACTCAAAGTAATTGGCAATACAGTATAACGTTGTATACACCAACTCGAAAGTGAATTACTCGGCTTAGCAGTAAAAAATGAACAACTTCACATGTCTCTCAAAGTTTTTTTTATATACTCTAAGAGTTCATAATAACTTAATAGAAAATAATTCTTGTGTGGACACAAGAATTTGGACACATACATAAAAGTAGAAAAGTAATAATTAAATGATGTCTAGTTTTAAAATAATTAAAAGAAATATAATTTTTTTTTTGTGTCACCAAATAATGTGACCAAATTCTTATGTCTGCATAAGAATTACTTCTTAATAAAACGACTTGTAATCATGACTCAAAAAATTAATAAATTTAAGTATGTAAAGATGGAGAAATTTTAGTAAAGAAAACTTTGCCGATAAACTCTAAGTTGTAAAAATGAAATGTAAACTTTTGAAGAACTCATATTGTGTATAAGTGTATGTTTGAATTGGTGGTGAATTGAAAAAATTCACCATAATTTTGTTTAACCTTTAAAGAGTAGTTTTTGTTAAAATCTATATAGATATGTAATTTTGCCAATCCAAACATGTATTAAATGATAATGTGTATCTAGTGTGTACTATATCATTCATTCATGAGTATTAGTTTGTTAAAAATAATGTTTATAATAGTATTCAAAATATTGTAACAATTTTTCACGTATGCAAATATAGCTCATAGATATATGGAAGAAACACTACAAAATAAAATAGAAATTTCTTAGGCTCAAAAGTCTTAAATAATAATAATATTTTTTAGACAGTGAAAATGTTATTTACAAAAAAACTCTCAAGACAAATGAAAATTTGATACAAAACAATAGTTGGTGTGAAATTTGTATTTTAACTTCAAGTTAATATTATATCTACTTTTTGGATATGGAGCAATTTCAATTACATTAACTATTGTTTCATATAAATAATTAGAATTTATTTGTCATGGTCAAAAAATATCAAGAGTGGGTTACCAAAAATTATAAGTAAAATGAGTTTGTTGATGTTTAAGACATAGGAAATTTCTAGTAGTGTCATGGTTGACACACTTGTGAATGTGCCATAAATGGATATGACTTTGTTGCATTTTATAACATGTTTGATAAAAAATGCATCGAAGATAGTGAATTGTTCTTTTTTGTATGAGTTATTGAAATGAAAAGTTTGATAAGTAATCAAAACCTTTAAGTGTATTGATTAGAGTTAAAGTTACTAATGTATAAAATAATTGTATTTGAATGAGCACGTGAAAGGGTTTGTTTTACTTTACATATTGGTGAAACAAAATCTAATTGAAGGAAAACATAGAAGAAGTAGTGTGATTTAGGAGGTGGCATATTAGAAATTTTTTGTTTTATAATAGATTTCATCAATCTATCATATCAAACAAATTTATTGGATAAATCAACTCCACCAATTTTTATAAAATTTTAAAATTATTTATATTGACTTCATAAAATCTTTATGATGAAAAAGAATAGAATTGAATTAACTAACTCATAACCATATATTCTAAAATATTCTCCCTTCAAAAATAAAATGTGAATATAAAATAACTAATTATTTTCATCTACTAAAAACTTCAACAAAAGACTCTCTCAACTATATAATGCTCTAAAATCAAACTTTTTGTAATCTCCCTATAACTAAAAACAAGAAACTAACTAAAAACAACAAAAATTCTTCTACATGTATCAGAAGTTCCACCTCTTCAACATGTATATAACTATATTACAAAGTGTTTCTGAAACGAAATCACTTCTTAAATATATCACTACTTTCAGTTGTTGGAAATGAAAATGGACTATCAGGGAGACGAAATCCTTCATTGCTGCATAAAATTACAAACATAAATAAATAAACATCATAACTAATCAAATATGAATTCTAAATATATATATAAATGCACAAATAATGTAATCATTTCAATGTTTCTATATACCTAGTCCCTTCAGAAGAATCAGTATCTGTGTTCTTGACTTTGTTATCCAATGCAACAGTTAAAGGCTCTACAGGCTGTGAATTGAAATTGAAAGGCTCTGTGTCCAAAGAACAGTTTCAAATAGTATAACAAAGAATTATGCATAAAACATATAGAATAATAACAAAGCAAAATTGAAATCTGTATTAACAATTACCATCTTTAACTTTTATGTCATTCAGTGACAAATCCATGGAGAAGCCAAAATTAGAGAAAACGGACGAAGGAGATGAGACGGGCAAAGGAGGTGAAATGGGCAAAGGAAGCTGTCTTCGAGTTCGGTTTAAATGCAGTTGCGCAAGACGTCTCCTTTCCAATTCCAAGGCTTGCTCCCCCTCTTCTTCAATCAACTGTCTCCTTTGATATTTATGGTTTCCATAATTTCTTGAAACTGCATAAAATTTTGCATTAGATGAGTTGAACAATAGCTTTTTCCACAAGAAAATCACAAAAATAATTCAAAATATGTACCTATGTCGAATTCGGAGTTCGTATTTTCAAAGTGATTTGGACTATAATCAAATTGCTCTACTATATCATGGTACCTCCTGCAACCAATTGAAATACACAAAGAAGTTATTATGAAATAAGACATTCATTATAGGAGTTGGTTCAAAATATCATATATCTACGTGAGTGTATTGAAAAGACTAGTTTTGGATTATCAAATAACTATATAGTAATCATAACTTCACATGTTTTAAGCTTAAGCCTTTGGTATGTTAATATGAATTTTGAAAATTATATATATGTAAAAAACAGAGTTCTGTATATACATAACTAAATAACATAAAAGATTCAAAGAAAATACTCATAAGCATGACATTTAAATTGTTCAAATTGATAACAAAGCATACATAAAACATTCAACAACCAACATCATAAAACTTAAACATGACTATGAATATCACACTTTAACATTGTTGACAATATTATATTCCCTTGTTAATCATCAAATAACAGTAAATAATGAGAATTAGAAGCCATAGAACTCGAAAACAAAACCTTATAATCGAAAAAAGAAGACAAGGAATTCACCTTTCAACTCTTGTCTTCTCCCTATAAGGTTTCACAAGCACCCGAGACCCACGAACATAATGAGGATTTCCCTTTTCCAAAATCATTCTAACGGTTTCGGGATCAGCAAATGTTACAAACCCAAACATCCTTTTCTCCTGGCATGGAATCCTAACATCTTCGACATATCCAATTGTGCTGCAAAGGCAACATATGTGAAAACAATTTGCTAACACGAATAATTAGCTGCAAAAAAAGTGTGTGAATATTGCGTAGTCACGCCAAAAATGTAAATTTACTTGAAGTAGTGTGCAACATCCTCTTCAGTGAAAGTGCTGTCAGCTGGAAAAGTCAAATATATTTGTCGCGAGGCACTAATATTTTGAACAGAATCTCCGTTTTGAATGTGTTTTGGAGCATCTTCAGCCAGAATCACAGAATGCTGCCCATGAGGCCTGGATAAGTGTTGTCAACCACAGATTGTGAAAAATTTCTGTTTGTTCAAATTCCGCTATGCAACACCGCTATTTGATAACATTTTGTACTAAATAGTGTATTGCAGAAAAATAAATTTATAAATATATATACATGCAAATGATTTATAAAATTAACCTGTCGATCAGCCGAATACTATTAAGTTGCACAAGAAGCTTTGTCAAACTATAGCCAGACTTACCATGTCTCTTGCTCTCGGTTAAATAACCATGAGCTTCGAGTCGCTTTTTATATTTATCATAGTAAGCCAATGGCAAAGAAGCAATTGATATAGGATTGCCTCTTCTCTGCTTAAGAAGCTCAGTAATTTCAGACTCTATCTGTGCTAATAACACTTGATCCTCATTATTATTATTAGCACTATCATGAGGGAAGCTCTCATGAGGAACTTGACAATGAATGTATCTACAGTTACTTCCATGCTTGCAATAACCTTTTCTGAAATAGTGACAGTTCTTGAGTTGAAATTCTTCTAACCTTCTGCCGCTAGAATTTCCACCCAAATCTACAGAAGAAGAAGCATCTAAGCCATTGTAACAATTGTAATCATTGACAACAACACCTCCACAAGTTCTGGTATTTACATGATCTAAATGACTACTCTCCAAACACAACTGTTTTGGTCTAATGATTTCTTTCATATATTCTTGATCTGCACGGATAGCAGCTTGTCGATCCCAAATGGAATTTCGAGCCTGAAAGCCTGGTGGTGGTGGTAAATACCTATAACCTTGTTGTTGAGGGATAATAACATTAGGTGGTGGTGGTGGCAGTGGCGAAATCGGAGTCATCGATGATTTAACAGCCATCATTTGAATCTCAGTTTTGGCTTTAGATACTACTTCATAGAAGATATGGTCAGTACAAGAAGCTAATCTAGCCAGTTCTTGGTCACCATGTTCTTGCATAAGAATATAGCCAATTATCTTAGCAGCATTCTCCGGCTCAAATTTCTGAATTTTATCAAAAACAATTCTTGTGGAGTCTGAAATATCCATTGTTCTTATCTTTTTGTCACTGAAAAAAATGTTAACATAAACTTAGTGAATATTATTGAGGAAGCATTTAACATAAAAAATATTTGGAATTGAAAAACAAAAGAGACTAGTGTTAATGAATTGAAAATTGCAGACATACTATATACCATAAAAATTGACTAAACAAAATGTTAAAAGTGGTACTCAAATTAACAAGTCAAACTGTTTTGGGCAGTTAGTTAGTTGTAACTACTTTAGTTAGTTTGTTATTCTGAAATTGTAAACAAACTGTATATAAGCCAAAGCAAGGCTGGAAAAACATAGTAATCAAAATATAGAAAGAAAGTTGCAGTTTTTACTTAGTGCAGAAAAACTGGCAGCATAGCAAATCGATCGTTGTAATCATTTTCATCTCATAACTAGTGATAATTCAAGTCGGATCCAGTCTCCCAGACGTAGGACTTAATCTCTGAACTGAGTTAACAATTGTGTGTTCATTTTAGCATTACAAGATTCAAATTCCGTTAAGAAAGATCAATTTCGTTTTCAGTCAAAAACGAAGAATGTTCTTGACTTCTGCTGATCAATCATTGTTTCAGTTTCAATCAATCTTCGTTTTTCTGAATAAAACCAAGAACAGTCTAGGTTCATTGACTAATTGATCTCCGTTTATCACAACACAAAAAAAAAACACAGATTCTGAGGAAGAAATTGAACAAATACAACAAAAACAAACTAAAATAAAAGTGATATTTTCTGCAAAAAAATAAAAGAAAACGACAACATGTTACCCCAAATAGTTATAATTAACTAGAGAGACAGATTCTTATATGATCATTTTGCAAAATATTTTACTCAAAAAGGAAGCATTTTTAATGCAGAGAAGCAAATGGCACTAACGTGGAAACAGAAAATCACACACTTCTAATCAAATCATCACACAACAACAGCAACAACAACATGAAAATTTCCAAAAAGCAAACAACATAAAACAAAACTGTTACAACCAAACAAACAAAAACCAGCATTAGCATTTCAACCGTTTATCAAAAACAACAATTCAAAGCAAAAAAAAGAAAAAAGAACACTTAAAAAATAAAATACACCATCAAAATTACATACATACCCATTAAAAAGAAAAGGAAATAAAAAGAGGATAGTGGTTCAAGAGTTATAGAAGGTTCTCACTCTCTATCTCTCTCTTAAACGCAAACACTTGAGTAGTACTACACTGAAGAGTGTTACATATATATATATATATATATATATATATATATATATATATATATATATATATATATATATATATATATATATATATATATATATATATATATATATAATTCAGTTTTTATATAAAGTTTCGAACTTTTTGAAAAATCAAGCATACCTGTCAAATGGTCAGAGATTTGTGGCAACATAGTTTGCTTGACTCACTCAAATTTCATAACTGAATGGAAATTTAGAACTGCCTCTAAAAAACCCCACTTATTTTTTGGGTGAACTTAAGATGGTTCATCAAATAGGCAACATCATCTTGAAGCATCGTTTAAATCTTAGCAATCATATTATACAATTTTAATTCATATATTAATATTTATTTATATTTAATTTTATTACAACTTAAAATATTAATTTAAATATTTTGATTAATATTATTATATATTATTTTAATTTAAATTTAAAATAAAATTGAACTTAAATTTTTATAATAAAAATAATAAAAATTAAATGTTAAATACATGACATAAATAATTAAAAATGATAAAAATAAATAATATAGGGATTGGTTGGTGGTGATAGTAATTGAGAATTTTGAATATTAGGATGGCTATAGTTTTACATAAAATGCAACCAACCAATGGCGGATCTTGAACTGAAACGGCCGAAATTTTAAAATTTTAATGAATAAATAAAAAGTATAATATCATATTGTATATGAGAATTTTAAGTTGTAAATTTTGGTTTACATTTTTAATAATTAAAAATTAGTTGGAATTTAGGTTAGAAAATTTATTTTATTTTATAATTATAGTAGTTGTTTTTGTAATTTTTTTATAAATTATTCATCGGGTTTTTTTATACTAAACATTTACATTATAATTTGGTCTACAAAAATTTATGTATTTGGTCTTAGATCCTCCGAGGTTGTCTTATAAATTTTGAAGACTCTATTTTAATCTTAAAAATACAGTCTAATAAAACAAATACAATTTTAATAATTAAAAAAATTAATAAAATAAATTTTAGTCATATACACATATCAATCTATACAAAGAGATTTAACAACATACATATATAAAAAATAAATTTTAAGTTACTCCAAACTGGCATACAAAGAGATTTAGCAACCTTGGAGTTGCTCTAAGTAAAAATTCCTTTTAAGCTTCTAGAATTGTACTATATTTTCTAATTTTCAGTAATAATAATTAAAAAAAATCCGGAAAACGAAAAGTGCTATATTTAGGGGTTCAACTCTTCAACTGACACCTCTTTAAAAAAAAAACCTCTTCCATTTTAGGCGGTTTAAGTTATTTTTGACTGAACCATGTTGTTGAAGTTAAAAATAAATAAACTGGTATTTTCATTTTATTAATGTGAACAAAAAATTTGTGTAATCAGTCAAAATATTATTTAAGGGTAAGGTGGTATTGAAAATTTATTTGAAAAATCAGTTTTCCAGTTAAAAAATAAACTTCATAGGTTATATTTAAATTATATTCTAAATATATTATGATTGTAATTTTTTTAGGCAAAGTTGATATAAGTGTGTTTTTTTTATTCTAAATTTTTTATTATAAAGAAATCATCGCCAATTTTTTTAATAATATATAGTAAATATTTATCAAATATATATATATAATAACAAATTAATATGAAAATGCCCTGAAATTTTATTATAAAAAAATTAATGTTGAAATGATTAGCAAAAGAAAAATCAATATAAAATGATGATTTTTCAAAAAAAAATGATAATTTAAAGACAAGGAAGGAACTGAATATATATTATTATAAAAAGTAACTGAGTAAAATTTATAAAAAAAGATAAATAAATAAATAAAGTAAAAAAGGAGAGATGGAGCCTTGATGAATATGGACCATAGGATACGATCCTTGAGATTTAGGAACTCAAATCATGTAACAGCGGGGACCAAGGGAGGGAAAATGTGCACCTTGGAAAGAGGCTAAGGCTTTGGGTTATTATGGTGGAAGGTTTCAATTTGTTTTGGAGGGAACACAACCACACAAAGAATAGGACAATGCCATGCCATCATCTTTAGAAAATAAAATATAAAAGACCAATATAAAAAGATCCACCCTTAACCATCAATGACTTCTTTGTGGGTCAGTGGTATTTTTGGAAGCCCCACAACATCCAAGTTTATATTGCTAATTTTTTTTCTTCATAGATTTTTTTATGGGAGTTAATTACATTCAGCATTTGTAAAAAAATTTATGTGTATAATCACATCTCACTATATATTACATGGATATTTTAATAATTGCAATAACAAAGTGATATATATTTATATATAAAAGTTGGTAAGTCATTGAAACAAAAAATTTCATCTTAAATTAAAGTATTTTTGAAATTATAAAAAGTAATGTATTCAATTAATAAATTTAAAATATAATTAAATAGTTATAATTTTTCTATCGATTCATCTTCTTAAAAATAGTAGATGTATTTAATAATAATTGTAGATAAATTAATAATTTGGTTTGTAGTACAAATAGATGTTATGAGAAAAGTTGAATACATTTTTTAATATAATATTTTTATATTTATTCTCTTAACTAATCCCCTAAATGTATTCATTATTATTTTTAGGTCATATTTGTAGATTGTTGAACCAAACATCTAAATTGACATTAAAAAATAATTCAGCTAAGTTGATGATAAAATATCTTTCAACATGTAGATTTTTTCTAACTCTTAATATGAAGATATTTAAATTGGAATATCGAATTGGATTTATTTATAGTCATGTAGCAATGACCGATGAGTAGGGATGACAATTATATCTATTGGTGGGTACCGCAAAAAACTCATAATGACTAGGGTAAAAACTCGTATAATGGGTACGGGCACGGGAACGAGTAATTACCCGCAAAATTAAATAGTACCCACCCCGCCCTGCACCCGCACTAATATAAATATATTATTTATTATATTATATTAATATTAGTATTTAGTTTAATTAATTGTTTTCTTTTATATTTTAGCATCTATTGATATCATTGGACTACTATAATATTTATAATCGAAAGATAAACGTTTGCAAACTTTTTAAGAATTTGATTTTTATGAATAGGCAAATAATTGTGACTTTATAACTAAGAGTTATGTCTTATTAATCGTGACTTTATAATTATACTTGCAACTTTCTATCAATTTTTTTTACAGATCTCGAATAATACTGCTGTAGGACTTGCAACTTCATAAAGTATTATTATGGATATTTGAATGTGTATCGTAAAGTTTGTTCATTTGAAATGTTTTGAATTAGAAAATATTTTAGTTTATAATACTTTATGATTAAGTTTAAGATATTTGGATAATTTTTAAATTTAATCACAATATCATTTATTCATCGATCTATTTTAGTTAAAGTGTGGGTAATGGGTATGAATACAGGCACTTAAGAGTACTGGTATTAAAGTTAATACCTAAAGAGATACATATATTATTATAAGAGAAAAGAAGATTATGAAAAGCAAATATGAGAATTTTATTTTTCTCGATGCAAATTTTGGTGTTGATAATAATGTGGAAATGTGGGTTGAAGGGGTGTATGTGAGTGAAGTGGGGGTGTGTTTGTTTGTGGAGCAAGTGGCATTGACGTAAGGTGTGTGCGAGTGAGTAAGAGGGAGAGATTAGGGTGTGTATCTATGGTCGATGCATTGAGGGGAAGGAGGTGGTGGTGGTAAGGGTGAGGGATGTGATTGGGGCCAACTTTGTGTTTTTTGTTACTATAACGATAAAACAGAAGGTCGAGTGATAATACCAGCCACCAAAGCAATATCCCCAAAAGACCTAGCTGCAATAACTAGCCAATTCAACTTCTATAATTGAAGAAATTTGTATCAAGAAAAATGAAATTCTCATATATGTTTTTCTTTATCTTCTTTTCTCTTATAATAATATATGTATTTCAATTATGAGTGTGGTGTCAGAAAAATGAGATATTAGAATTTTTAGAATTTGGGTTTAAAGAGAATTTGTAATTTGAAGATTAAGAAATTGGGGTTAAAAATAAAGATTATTGAGTTTTTATTAAAAAAATTGGGAGTAAAGACTATTGAGTTTTTATTATTTAGTTGGTTTATTGATTAATTAATTAGTTTTAAGTTTTTAATTAAATGATTTAATGAGTTAATAAAAAATATTAAATATTGTCTATTCAATAATAATTACCCAATCATCACGTGTCACTTCATCCCAAATTAGCTATATCATTATTTTTTAATTAAAAAATATTTATAAAGGATTTTTTTTAAACTTGTTAGAATTTACAAGGGTATAAATCAAACAAAAAAAATTATATAGACTAAAATCAAAATGAAGCATATTTGCAAGACCAAAAACATAGTTAAACCCAATTACTTTTTCAATTTTAAATATAAATAAATATTTTTCCTGTATATATTTGTTTTAAAATGCTAAAAAAATATTACTTCTCATGTAAATTTTTCAGTGCATCGCACTAGTTCAAAATCTAGTTATGGTGTAATTTAACTAAATACATGCATAGAATTGGTTTACTTTAACCACTAGATGTTGGGTCTAGCGGAAGACTCTTAACTTCTATAACGTAATGAATTCAAATTCGAATATCTTTTCAAAGATGTATTCATATTTAATGTCTGACATATCTTAAATAAAATTAACTATGCCTAAGAGAACCTGTTAGAAACAAAGGAGAAAAAAAAAAAAAAACAAGTTTTACCTTAGGATCTAAATATGTGTGCTTTGATGAGATGGTCGAATATCTTCCAACTTAATCACATGTATGAAAATGAAGCAGCCTCAAATCATTTGAAGAATTTAAACTATGCATTTTACACACAAATGATAAGTCTATTTAAAAAAAAAAAAAACTTACCTCGTTGGTGTAGAGTGAATGGAACAAATCATGACAAACACAGAGCTTTGTGGCCAATGTAGTGAGTGGAAGTGATCTCTGTTAATTCGAATATTTTATCAGTCAAGAATAATGCTAAATCTTGAGTAATGAGTATGAACTAAATGCATGTATGTACTCTGTTGAATATTATATCTTACTTATATACATTTTTTTTTTGACTAAAAGTTAAATACACGTTGAATACTAATATATTATAATTTTATAAGACAAAAAAAAAATTATAGTTTTGTTATTTATAAAGGAATTTTTATTTATTGATAATTTTTTTTTATTAAAATGACATAACTTGAAAAGATGTATTCCTTTCACATGACTAAAATATAGGACAAAAATAATAAAATAAGACATGCTTTCTATCAAAATAATAAAATACCCAAATAAATTTTTTTCATAAAATAAAATTTGAAATTAATAATGTGGGTTGTGTAAAGTGGTAAAATAAGCCAAAAAAAGATTTTTTTAACCTTTTGTTTCTAGAAGAAAGGTAATTGAGTAATTCGAAGTATATTCAAGATTATAAATAGAGAGAAATTTGACTCTATATTGTTGCATATTTTTTGACAGGCCAACATGGAAGTAATATATATTCAAATAAATTATTATTTTAATCTTTGAATATGTGAATCGTATTAACAATAGTTTTAAATATATTAAAATTATTAAAAGACGTAATTTTAGTTACGTTTTTAGTTAATCTTTTTAATCATTAAATATATTTTTTGTTGGTCAATTTAGTCTATAAATTTTTTAACAAAAATGACATTTTATGATGAATTTAATTTCTCTAAAGTGATAAGTTGGTGAAATCAGTGAATCAATTATTAATATTATAATCATCCATGATTAGTCAAATATATTTACAAAGCAACAACCAATTATTTGGTAATCAATGGTTGAGATTATTAACTTTATTCTCTAAACTGAGTTGCTCACTTTAGAGCAATGTTTTAAAAATCGGCTCGGACATCGACTCGACAAAGTCATAGAGTTAAGGAGTCATTGATCGAACCGCATGACTGAACCGGATAAACTCGAATGACTCGATTGTGCAACTTAGACTTGTGAGATTTATAAATATAAAATAAAATCATTAGAAAACATAATTTAAATTAAAATATATATCGAAATTATAAATTTTATTATGCATGTGTTTGTCACAATACTACGACAAGTGGTTGATGGTTATAGTGGCAAGGCATTGCTCAATCCATAATGAGGAGCATATTCCCTTTGAGTCACTTTTTGTAAATTAATTTAAAAATGTATGTCATTAATGACTAGTCAATTGGTTATTACCAGTTTGTTGACTGAGTCAACACTGCCAGACTTAGTCAATAGCATGGCCAATCGAATTGAAGGACCAAATCGATTATAGATTTGGTTCACAGTTGAACTAGTCCCGTCCGAGTTTCAGAACACTATGACAACATCTTAGAGTTATTTACGCATATATCTTCAAAACACTTTGCAGAAATCCAAATGCTCCAAGACTACAAGAGGAAAATCAACCACTAGGGTCCACTTCTGCATCTCTGCCAAGTCGAATCAGACTTTAATACCACTTGTTTGGAAGTCCGGAGGAGCGCAGGAGCGATAACGAACCCAAATGTTTTAGGAAAACAAGAGACTTTGACAATACATCTCAACCCAAAACCTTAAGGCTTTAGATATATGAGTAGGGGTAGGAATAGGTCAGGCCAGTCTAGGTTTTGAAAGGTCTGACTCTGACCTACGGTTTATCATAGACTTTTTTTTTGCTCAGGTCTGGCCTAAAAGCCTATTTAAAATACTATTTCACATTAAAACATTTAAATAATAGTATAATTTACATTTTTTTAAATAGGCTACAATAGACATTTGTATACAAGGAAAACTAATAAAATTATACTTTTTGTACTTAATAAATACTAGTTATTAACAAATAACAATGTTAATAAATAATATATATATAGAGAGAGAGAGACCTATCATACCTAATAGATTTTTTTATAAGTTTGGGTCTAATCTATTTAAATTAATAGGCTTTAAAAAAACA
Source organism: Cicer yamashitae (assembly GCA_037974755.1). NCBI lineage: Eukaryota > Viridiplantae > Streptophyta > Magnoliopsida > Fabales > Fabaceae > Cicer > Cicer yamashitae. The sequence goes on from JBBPBQ010000004.1 coordinate 49,864,264, forward strand.
TGAACCTATCATTTTTATTAAACAGATAATACCAAATCAAACTTTAAGTCGGTCAGGCCATAGGCCTCTATCGGACTGTCTAGCCTATTCTCAATCCTATATATGAGTCACTACTCTTATATATCAAACACTTACCACGTTTTTAGTTCATGCATGATTTAACCACTCATACTTAAACTTATCATATATTATATTTGCATGGTTTAAATATATTTTTGGTCCTTGCAAATATGTTTCGTTTTGATTTTAGTCCCTATAATTTCATTTTTTTTATTTATACCCTTGCCAATTTTAACAAGTTTTAAAAAAGTCATTTATGAATTTTTTTTAGCAAAAAAATAGTGACATGGCTAATTTTAGAATGAAGTGGAAGATGGTGACCGTGTAATTGTTGTTGACTAAACAATATTTAATATTTAAAACTAAAATTCATTTTATTAACTCATTTAATTATTTAATTAAAAAATTAAGACTAATTAATTAATTAATAAACCAATTAAATAATAAAAACTCAATAATTTTCATCTTCAACCATAATTTTTTAATAAAAACTTAACAACATTCATCTTCAATCCTAATTTTTTCATCTTCAAATCATAAATTCTCATATTTGAATCCAAACCCTAAAAATTCTAAGATTCATACCTTAAACATTGGAAGAGATAAGATCTCCTCAAGAGGCAACTTTTCTCTCTCTAATTCATCATGAGTCAAAAATTTGTTGGGATCTAGAGCTTCTTTTTCTAGCTCTTGTAACTCTTGTCTTGTGTTATTATCCTTATGCTCATTCAGTGATGCTTTGGGAGCAATATTGATCTGCAAAATCGCAAAGCAAAACAGAATTAATAGATAAAAACAATGTTAATATGCTCCTGCAATCAATCTCCTGATATGCTCCTGCAATGTTAAGAAAAATGAGAGAGTAGAATTTTTAGGGTTTGGATCCAGACATGAGAATTTGTGATTTGAAGATGAAGGTTGTAGAGTTTTTATTAAAAAAATTGGAGTTGAAGATGAAGATTATTGAGTTTTTATTATTTAATTGGTTTATTAATTAATTAGTTAGTTTTAAGTTTTTAATTAAATAATTAAATGAGTTAATAAAATGAATTTTAATTTTAAATATTAAATATTGTCTAGTCAACAACAATTACACAATCACTATATGCCACTTCATCCAAAATTAGTTATGTCATCATTTTTTTACTAAAAAAGATTCATAAAAGACTTTTTAAAAACTTGTTAGAATTTGTAAGGATCAAACAAAAAAAATTACAGGGACCAAAATCAAAACAAAACATATTTACAAGGACCAAAAATATATTTAAACCTATTTGAATCCTGATTTTCTTTATGTAACACTTGCATTGCATCTCTGATATCATATTTTGACTCTCTTATTTTATGTATTTTTTTTCAGAATATTAATATTAGTTAATTATACATAAGCGAATTTTAAGTTGCACTTTAGTAAGTGATCCAACTTTGATTGATACTTAAAAATTGATTAAAATCCGTATAAAGATAAACATTGTCTTTTAAGTGTATAAATTTATTGACCTATTTATTCTTATATGATTGAAAGAGTAATTTGATTGATGTTTGTCTAATAAAAATAAATAAAATATATATTTTTTTAAAATTCAAATCGTTTAACTGACATCAATTATATCATCTTTTTAACCATAAAAGTAAAAATAATCATAAAATTCAACTTTTTGATAGTGTGGTCGACCATCCTTAAAATTTCATATATATTTTAAATTTATAATATATCATATATTAAGTTGGTCCATAAAAATCGGAGGTCGGCAAAGAGGGATGCATGAGCATGGCCGACACAATGTCATAACGTGGACGCGTAGGACTCGGTAATGACATCATCCATTTGATAGAAAATGAGTCAAGCAATAACGTCATAAAAAAAACACTAACCTAGGACTTAAATTATTATTCATTTGATTATATCTCTATAATTTGATATTATTTATTTTTAGTATTACATGTCAAAAATTGTGTTGAGATAGATTATTAATTTTTTACTATCTATTATTACTTAAATCATAAATTAATATCACATTTAAAAAACTAAAACATAAAAATAAAAAAATAAAAAGGGAGAAAAGACTAAGAACCATTCTTCATTGCAAAACGAGTTCATATTCCCTCTCTTCATCATCTTCGCTTTGATGTGACTGCAAATTAGGATTTTGTTTCCAGATTTGGAAAAAAAACGGGCAAAGCAAAAGATACTCAAATGAACTAAAGCTACTTGGAAACAACTATTTGAGCACAATGTTTAAGCACACGTACTTGAAAAAAATATAAAAAGAGAAAAAAAAATTAATAATATATATTTTAAAATATATATATATATATATTTGTATGTGTCTAAATGGTCATGACTAACCAAATATTTTTCACAAGTAAGAATATTTGTTGTTAACACACTTGAAAATTCTAAGAGGAAGTTTTGAATTAAATGCAAAACTTGAGAGGTAGTTTTTTTTTTTTTTTATTGAATTCTGTTCTATTTTTATTATTTAATACTTTCAATTTTAATTTGTTGGTTGATTGTTGTTTTTTTTGTATTTTTTTGTAGAGTAATGAAAATTGTCAACTTTTTATTTGGGTGATGAATTGGAGGTTGATAATAGAATTGGAAGGATTAACGTGACAGCGGAGTATAATTATTTTGTTTAAAATTACTAAAAATTGAATTAAAATATATATGTATTATACACATGCACCCTCGGAAATGGATTTACTAAAACTAGCCTTCTTGTATTACAAACGATTTGTTTTTAACCTATGAATACAATAGATTTTGACTTTAGATAATCTGGAAGCATGCATCCCCATGTGCCTTTCATACACATCATTCAATAAAAAATAACAAATATTGACTTTTAACATAAGCAGCTGACTTAGTTTGGTTGTTTGATATTAATAAGGTGAACATTTGGGGTACTCTTTTGGAAACAAAATCCTCTAAAAAAAAGAGATATGACACCGTGTTGAATCCATGAAAATGGGATCGTCAATTACGTGTTAAAATTTAAATTATTATTAATTAGTTAACTTAATTGCATACGTTTGCGTTGCTAGTTAATTATTTGAATTTAATAAGCTATAGCTAGTGACACATAAATGTTGTTAACTATATAAATATGAGGTGATGGTTAATTCTTCTTCAAGAAATTTCTCGTAGACTTAATTAAGCTGGTTTCATAAGATCAAAAAAAATTAAGCTGGTTAATTTCATTTGGTGGAAATTATGAAGGTAAGCGATTTTCTTCATTGCATTTCGTTTCTTTCTTTTCTTTTTCTCTCGAGGAAGCTAGCTTCAAAAACTCGACTTTCATACAATTCCATAATTATATTTTTCTCTTTTGATCATCATATGCATATATATGGTTTTTATTGCTTAATTATGAGACATGTTTTACTTATGAATGGTGCAGCAAAAGATTGTGATTGAGGTACCACTCCATTGTGCAAAATGCAAGAAGAAAATATTAGCCATATGCACCACTGCTGATGGTATGTGTTGATCATATAAAATTATATGATATGATTTTGATTGAAAAAAAAAATAATGTATTATATCAAAAATACAAAAATGAAAGGTAAATTCTAGGTTGTATTTTGAAAATTGAGGGTAAGTTTGGGTTTGAGTTTCGCTAGTAACTTTACAATTACACGGAGTTAAATGTAAATATTTTTGTAAAAAAATTTGAGTTTGAATATCTTTTATAAGTTGGACTTAGTACAATCTTTTCACCCTAAATTTTTTATGAAAATAAAACTTGTGGATAAGTTACTTGAAATTTAAAGTCATTTGTACTCTAGTAACTTTTTTTCTTTTTGAATTTTAAGTTTAATATAATTAATGGAGTACAATACACGAGATTGACTTTAATTGATTGTAGATAATTTATCCACAGTTTTAAAACCAATGCCTCACCAAAATGAAGTCGTAATTTTTCCAAATTAAAAAATGTTTCACTTTATTATTTTGAACTTCAATATTAGGAACTAGCTAGCTAGTGTTAATATTGTTACTAATTGTGTATGATAGGTGTTGAAACGGTTACTTTGGAAAGGGAAGGAAAAGACAGAGTGGTGATTAAAGGAGAAGATCTTGATCCAGCAAGGGTGACTGAATGTTTGAGGAAGAAAGTTACAAGGCATGCTAGACTTGTTAGTTTGGTCTAGGATGAATGAATAGCTTGAATTGAAACTTAATTAATATGTTAATTAATGATGGCTTATGATCATTCCAATCTTCCAATTATATATATCTACATATGTTTCTAATATTCATATGTAGAAAGGTGAATGTTTATTTGTTTTAATTAAACAGAAATGTTTCCATCAATTGTTTGTACCATTTGATTTCTATATTTTATTTTATATAATATGTAATAAGTAAAGGTGTGCTTCTTCTAATTCGTATCAAAATGATATTTTAACTTTTTTTAGAAATGCACAATTAACTGATTGTCATTTTCATAGCACTTTGCATAACTAAAGTATCAAATTTTAAAAGAATTTTTTTTTTCTTATTATAAAAAAGGAGTTTTTTTTCTTCTCACGCGGCACTGATATAAGAAAGCTCATTACAATAAGTGTGTTTTTTTGTGACTAAATTAAAATAAGTTAAAACAGTTATAATCGTAATATTTTATTTTCATAAGATTTTTCGTGCACTTACAACAAAAATGGTTATATTAATTGGAATGGTGGCTTGACATGATACTTTTTTTTATTAAATATTTAATAGTCTAGGAAAAATTAGAAGCAAAACTCATTGTGCACATGTCTCCTAAATTCAAATATGAAGTAACGGCAGATAGTGTGCTTGGATCAACTTCAAACTAAACATTCTTGCAACTTGATGCGAATTGACTTTGATTTTATCAAGCTACAAGAAGTGGGATTTTCTATCCACACAAAAAATGGAAAGCATTAAATAAAAAGAGAAAAAAAAATAGTGGGAATTACCTCTTAAAAGTCATTACACAACTGTGCAGTTTCAAATTTATTGATATTATTAGTTGAGTTTAAAGTAGATCTTTAAATCTTGTAAAAAAGAAAGTAGATTTTTCGTGTAACAAAGTACATTTGTAGTCATTTGTATATATATACTAAAGAGCATATCTAACAAGGAAAAGTTCATCAAGGTTCGTCATCTTAAAATAATAATATGAGATAAATTCTAGAACTTATATTAAGATATATGAAATAGATTGTATAACCCATTTTGAGTTCTCATGAAGTTTACCATTAATGTAAAAATTGAATGAATTATTTTAAGTGATGTTGCTCAATAGAATCCACTTAAACCACTCTAAGTAGAGTTTACTGATGAAGGTGCTATTAGTTTAACATTAAGAAGCACATATGTACCTTCTAACTATTTCAAATAAGGATAACTGTACAAAGTAGGGATGACAATGGGGCGGGGCGGGGACGGTTTTAAGCATTACCAACTCCGCACCCGCAACTCCAATACCGCATCCGCACCCGCATCCGTCGGGGGTGACTTTTTAACATCCACCCCACACCCAACGGGGACGGGTTTCCCCGCCCCACCCCCACCCCCACTCCAAAAATTAGAATTTATTTATTCATAGCATAAAAAGTCAATAATTTAACTAAATAGTAGCATTCAACATAAGTTCTAAAATTACAATAATCAAAATAATAAAGTCACAATATCTCGAAATTTGTTTAAATTTCCTACAAGTCACAATATTTTCATAATCTTCAAACTCTTTAGAAGTGAAAATATCAATTCGAACAAAAGTTCTAAATATTCAAAGTTCAAACGAACTAATCCATCAAAACAATAAAAAGTTCCAAATCATCAAAATAAAAAGGTTCTAAATAAGCATTTTCTAACGATCATCTTCAACTTCAAGGCGGGAATTGGAAAGTGAAGTTACACCACTGATCAACAATTCACCTATATTAAAAAATAAAAGTTAAATATTAACATTAACATGACAAATTTAAATCAAACAGTGTAGAGAATAGAATACTTTAATCATCAGACTCCATTTCATTAAGTAAAATAGCATTTTCATTATCCACTTTAGAATTCGAATCACTTATCAATATCAACATAGTACAATATAAACAATAATAATTTAAGAAATACAAAATTGTTAGCTATTTCAAATATATTCAAATTTAAATGAATAATTTAAAACAAATACCAGTCTTTTCAGCACTCCATAACCAACTTCTAACACACATCAAGGCCTCTAAAGTAGTCCAATGAAGTCGGCTTCGATGAAGGCTTAAGATATGTCCGCCGGTACTGAATGCAGATTCAGAAGCTACAGTAGAAACAGGAATTGCCAATACATCATTTGCAAATGGTTTGAAGTGTTGGATACTTAACACCATTCAACTTCCACCACAACAAAATATCAAAATCAGGACTTCTTGGCAAAACTTCCTCCTCTAAATAAATATCCAACTCTGTTTTGACAAATGAAGTTCTAGCTCTTTTTTTTTTTTTTCCTAACATACAAATCATAGTCTTCTAAACCATCATCCTCCACGTTACTAAAGTGGACATCCAACATTTGAGAATCACTAATAGAACCATTATTCATTTTCAATTGATATTCATAAAGCAACAACTGTCGGATCGACTTAACTTGGTCATTAGCATCATTCCCATACAAATTAACATAATAATATTCAAGCAACTCTATTTTGTACCTAGGATCCAAAACAACAGCAACCCCCATTATTTCATGAATCACATTCCAATATTTTTCAAATTTTCCCAACATATTCTTTACCATTTTTTTTATCAATGCATCAGAGGATTTAATCCACTCATTTATTGCAATTTTGATCATACAAATCTTAGAAAAATATTGATTGAAAGTGGATATTTAGTGCCAGAAAACACTTCAGTGATAGAATTGAACAATTTCAATTTTCCACAGATATCTTTTGCAAATTTCCAATGCAAACTTGTAGGCAAACAAGTGTATTGGGATTCACGTTGTCTTAATCGACTAAATACATCTTCATACAAAATGGCAACATCAAGCATCTTGTAAGTTGAATTCCATCTAGTCGGACAATCTAAAACCAAATTCTTGGTGCAAGAGATTCGTAATTGTTTGGTCGTCTACTCAAACTTTTCCTTCCTTTTAGGTGTTGCAGTCCAATATGCAACACTATCTCGAATCCTCTCCACTCCATCTTTCACAACTTCTAACCCATCTTTTACTATCAAATTAAGTATATGTGCGCAACAACGCATGTGAAGTAAGGCCCCATCCTTTAACAATGTATTCAATTGCAACTTATCTTTAATTTTTTTCAATCATTGCATCATTAGTGCTACAATTATTTAAAGTGATAGTGGACAATTTTGTATCAATGTTCCAATCCATCAAACATTCAACCAATGCATTACAAATTCTTTCACTTGTATGAGGGGCAGGAACATAAATAAACATAACATAATAAGATTTACATTCAGTGACTAATATAAATAATATTCAATCAAACTAGTACTATAAGAAATTATAATTACCTCAAAATTTGACTTTGTAAATCCCAATTTTCATCAATGTAATGAGCAGTGACAACCATATACTCTTTTTCTTTATTGCTCGCAGTCCAAATGTCAAAAGTAATGGCCACCCTTTGTGGGAGAGTTTCTAACAACTTCAAAATTGTGGTTTTCTCAACTTCATACACTTTGAATATCTTTTTTTTTTTTTTTTATAGTATTTCTACAAGGAATTTGAAATAATGGTTCAAGAGAGGCTGAGTATCTCCTAAAACCAATATGCTCCAGTATTGAAAGTGGATATTCATGCAAAATAATTGCACGTGCAAGCTCTTTCCTAGCATTTTCAACATCATAAATTCCAATCCCCAACTCCTTTTTACCTTGCAAGACCTTAGCGGTAAGAAATGTTTGTCCGTTATTATGTCCCATGGTAGACAAACGTGGAGTACATATTTTCATATGTCCGCGCAAGTGTGAGGTCCCATCTCTTGCTCTCCCACCAAGCAATTTCTTGCAATAATTAGATTTAGCTTTATCTTTTCCATCAACTTTGACCTTTGTAAAATGATCCCATACAATACTTTTACGTCTATTGTTACGATCTTCGGTTATTTCATCAATCATATTATCATTTTTCTGATTGTGTGGTGTTTGCACAGTTTCATTTGGTGTGGAAACATTAACTAACGGATTACAACTTTCATTCATAGTTGGTTGATGTGAACTTTCTTCTAAAGTAAGTTGACATGGTAGTGGTTGAGATGTGCCTTCAATTTCCATTTATATATTCTGTAAAGTTTCACATAAAAACAAATTAAATTCATGATTTCATAAATAAGTTATACACTCACTCACACACACATATATTTCTTAAAGTCTCCTACATCCCCCTAGAAAATATCTTAAAACAACTTGCCGTATTGAGGATCATATAGAAACGAGTGACATAGACTACATAAAATGGCATTAACAACGATAATGATCCTCTGGTAGCTCGAACAGATTCGCTAATAGAATACCTCTAGCCAATTGACCTGCAAAGTCTAAAATATAATTCTAATTCTAAATCCAAACATAACAAAGTTTTGCCGGCTAACCAATTTGATAAATTACAGTAGTGCATCTGGCACATTATTTTAGGGCCTAAAGTTTTTTTTGTCAATTTTGTCTCATTAATTGAAAGTGTAATCATTTTGTTACCTTCTATTTTGTTACAAATAAAAACTCAGCAAGAAAATATGCAGAAAGTATGTGGAAAAATATGCAAAACTCAACAAGAAAATATGCTATCTCGCCTAGCAGGGTAAGCTCAACCTCCACAACTTCACATAATTCATAATCCAGCTAATGAAAACTGCCACACTGAAACATCAGAATAGAGTAGTATCACATTATCACATTATATCAATTTAGAGGTCACTACCGGAAATGAAATCTATCAATAGAGTAGTATCACATTAAATCAGAATAGAGGTCACTACAGCCACACCAAAAGTAAAATCTATCAATAAATTTCATCTTATTTTAGAGGTCACTATCGGCAATGAAATCCATGTTCCTTAATATCCATAAAATCAGTCTGCTACTAGAAGACGCACTAAATGTATACAGGTTGTGTAGCTTAAGCCTTAAGCTTTTGGTTTCTAATGTCCAAAATTTACACATTAACTAAATTTTGCACACATGCAACGTTAGCCGGATAAAAAAGAAAGAGGATGAAAATGTAGAACATTAAAAAGGAAACAACACAGAGAACAAAGTTAAAATCCCAATGAGAACAAAGCTAGAGGGAACTAAGGTTTATATCAACACAACAATTTAGTGTAAGTTATAAAACAAACAAATTACTACAATAGAACTGTTAGACCTGAATTGATTGAGGGAAGGAAAAGGCTGCTCAACAGTTAGCTCATAGACCAGGATGAAATTAGCAACACCGTTTGCAATGGATGCTAATTGCTCCAGAAGGTATAATGATATGCACAATTTGACTACAGGAAAATTTTATGCAGAAAAATCCCAAAATACAGATATGCAGAACTTGTTTAATGATGCCATTGAATCAACCACTATTCTGTCCTTCATAAAAACAGTAGATTCTATGAAATACAATACCAAAAACACAAGTGCATTTTACACAGTTTCTTCATCCAAATGTTCATGTTGTTTCTTTCTTGTAGGAAAGTATCATGATAGATAATAGAAAATATGCCATCTTTATTAGGACTTGTCAAGCCTTAAAAAAGACTTTCTTTGGCATAGAACCCTCTATTTTGTCTTACAAAGGTTCTACATGTTAACTAATTGGTTCCCAATTTTTTTTAACATTGGCTCTCATTTTGTACACGTATCTCAAGTTTTCCATCTAATACAAAAATGGCACAAAAGCTTGCAAACTAGAGAAAAAAACATATAAAAAAATGAAGAAAATAACTTAATAATTTCTATGAGAATTTTCCTGATCAACTACATATTCATTAGAAATGTCTTCCTGTGGTCTCTTTCCAAAAGCATATCCATCATATTCTCCATCATCCTCAGAGTCCTCGCCATTGTTCCATTTTCTTTTCACTATTTTTGGGAACATTCGAGTTACTTCTTTAGTCTCCAACACTTCTGCTTCTGCGCCATTATTTAGTCTTTCAAACCGAACAGCACTCACCTTTCTGGCATTTCCTGCTAGAATCTGCATCAAAGACAAGGAGAAGCTCTAGATTCAGTTTTGCTACTTCACACAGATTCGCTAAAAGGAAGAAGAAAAAATTGTTTACAAAGTGATTACCTCAAGTTTGAAAATATGTTTCTTTTCTTTCGGCTCCTGGTGGTCACCATTGGTGTCACTGTCATCATCTTCATCGTCCCTTTCGACCACTATCTTGATGCTCTCGCCTGTCCTCGGAATGTATCCAAAGGCTTCACATACAAAGCCAGATACCGTCTCATATTGGTGACCCTGAAATAATAGAAGTAACTACCGTATTACGAGGCCTGTGAATCTTAAACATATTTGGCAATATGAGTAGTAAGCATAGTTAATTTCAAGAAAGCCAACTCTTGTTAACAGCATAAATATCTGCAATATATAGCACACCTTCATATTTTCATGGTTTAGTCCAAACTTGTGTAGAAAACAAGGTAGCATAAGAAATGTGTTTGCTTGTGCTGCTTAAGACCAATATGTAAAATGCATGCATTTTAAATAAAAAAAGTGGCAAACCTCTGGCATCTTGATGTTCAAATCTTCAGAGAGTTGATCAATGGATGTGTTAGCATCCACGTCAAACACACCCTCGGCTCGCATTACAATGTAGCCAGTTTTCTTTTGTATTTCCTCCTGTAGAATTGCAACAAAAGAATGTAAAAATTTCTTAAATGAAAATTTGGCACGTCAAAGCAGCAAATAGTAGTAGTCACCAAAAACCAAAAGCAAATATACACAACAAAATGTATTTCATTTTATTCTTTTTGAATTTTTTATCAAACAAGATTGCCGCTAGTTCTGAAATAATAGCATATGCTATGTCTATCCTACCTCAAATAAACATGGATTTCATCTCAATAGTCCGACCTATTCTTTCGTTATGGATATCATGTCACAGAACTATGTTAGATACAAACATCATGCAGTCACAGAACCATGGAGATCATGTCCAACCTTTTCTTTCATTATTGATACAAACATCATGCAGTCAGGACAAAAAAATTATCACAGAACTATTGTTGAAAAAATAAATGACCGTAAAGAGAATCAACATATTTTTGGGTTGAAAAGAACAAATAAATATTCAATACATGGTCTACTTTCTAAATTTATGTAAAGATTAAGTAGAGGCATTTATACTGAGATTTACCTTTGAATCATTTTCATCAAAGATTTCACCAACAATTTCTTCAACAACATCTTCAAGAGTTACAAGCTGTTAAATGACAAAATATGTAAGACATCTAGACTCATTGATTCAAAAAACAACCATCGAGTCAAAATTGTTAGACCTCATCGGCAGATCACAGAATGGACTTCAGAAGAACCAGAAAGATCAGTTACAATCTAATAAACTGTAGCACCCTAATACCTAGATATGTATCAACAATAATTGAAGCTAATCTTTGTCGGAAAACTTATGAATATTCTTGAAATTGTTCCTGATGACTGGTATAGTTTCAATGTTGATTTCACACTAATTAACATAAGAAAGAGGTTGAAAGAAACATACACTCATAGTGTTACCATTTCTAATTGATATCTTTAATAAGCTTTTTTTGTTTCTATGGTTATAATTAGCACAATTTCTACATCTTAATCGAATCAGAAATCAAAAGATTCATATATTCATATTTATGTCAAATAAACTGATCTGAATTGGTTGTATTCTGGTATGGAAAGCACATACTCCAATAGTTCCACCATACTCATTGAGAACGACAGCCATGTGAACTTTCCTGATTCGAAATTCTCTAAGAAGATTCCAAACAGACATTGAATCTGCAAAGGCAATAATAAGAATTTATTCATCCAATCTTCTGCACCAAGTTAAATAGATATAAATGTGTTTGCATCCCAAACAATTCAATTTCGCTGTATGGAGAAAATCGTCATATCTTTAAAATTTAGCAGTCAATCATAAAACACAATCTATAGAAATATTTACACAAATAAAGGTGACATTAAGATAAAGTTAAGTTACCAGGTACAAAAAATGCAGGCTTGTGAGCCATATCTCCAACTGTAGTACTTTCAAGAGTATCACCCTTCAAAATCAAACAGATTATAATTCTGCAAACTATGAGATTGAATTAATAGGTAAAGCACTTATAACTCATAACCAATAATAGGAGTAAAATCTTCCAACCTTTTGAACATAATCCAGCAGATCCATCGCATATGCTATACCCATTATATTGTCAACACGTTGCTCAAAAACAGGTACCCTAGGTAGGTAACATGTCATGATACAGTTTAGCAAACTGGGAAAAAAAATATCACTGAATTTGAACTGGGAAACCTTTAAATTTAAATACCTTGAGTATTGATGTGTGACCCACAAGTGATGAAAATCAACAAGGCTTGAACTAGCATCAATTGCAACAACGTCAACTAGCGGTGTCATAACCTCTCTGACATGTGTGTCTTTTATCTCCAACACATTTTCAATCATATCCTACAATATATATTCAAGAAATTTGTCAGAAAACAAACAAATGAAAACAGATTGAACACTCAAAAATAATCAAATGACATTTTTACGTATTGTAAAGAATAACGTTAAACATGTTATTCATAAAAAAGGGCACATTTCCACACGCAAAAATGAAAATGTACTCATGCTTTTTTTATAAAATTTTGGGTCCCATTTTTTAAAAACAATAATGTAGAGACAATTTTTTACATGGAACATATTTATAAAATTTTATGTTCAATAAAGGAGAGAAAGGGATGAACATTTTGAAAACAAATATACAATGATATTAGAATTAAACCCAATATTCATTACCTGCTCTTCCTCTTCTATTGCCCCACTTAATTCTGCACCCCTTAGCATCAGTTTTAGCTCCTCTTCAGTTACATATGGCTCGCTGGTATGACAGATAATGGCTTTAGTGTTGAACTCAACAAAAGAAATGAATGACAATGTCCCAAGTTCATTTTTTCAACAAATGGATGCAACTTCCAAGATGAGTGTTATCAATATATTCACAATACAATTATGAAACAACAACAACAAAAGCCTTTTTTCACAAGGTGATATGAAACAAAAGACAATAATCAGTAATGAATCATGTTATTGAGATTATTTAAATCCACGTCTCTATTAATGGTTTAGCATGTATGCTACGAGCTTAACACATGACGGTCGCAAACCATGTTTACTTATTCAAACCAGGGTTCGAAATACATAAATACTATATATATATATATATATATGTTGGCTGCCTCATGCCATGTGATTTGACCACTTACAAACCCAAAAACGGTTACTAACCATCTAGCAGCTACCACAATAAAACCCTTATGATCAATAAAGTAACTTCACTTTTTCATACTTTTAGACCATTTAACATCTTTGTCATACTTTTAGACTATAGCAACCTTAGAAAACGCAGAGTTATCATGGTGAATGGGTGAAAAAAAGAAAAACTTCAACTCTGCGATGAAGGGACTAAGATTTACATCACAAACAAGAATTAGATTCCACGACACACATTAAGAAGTGAAAACAATAGATAAATATAAAAGAAGAGCAGATTAATCTCCGACTGTCTTTTCGGCACACCTTCTTCCTTTTAAGCCAAGCAATTTCAGCATCCCCATTGAAAGATAAGTAACAATTCTTCCTACGGGATACAATATCAGAGAAAGCCATGCCACAGGTCTGACCTAGAGGCATTAGAATTAATATTCGTCATCAAACAAAGTTGAAGCAGAAATATCAAGGTGTGAATAGTGAAAAACAAATAAAAATGCTTAATCAGCAATTTCTGGTTGCAAATATCAAAAAGCAAAAGGCAATGAATCTACAACTTACCACAAACCGAGCCACCTCTGTGGCATTATGAACCGCAATGCTTTTTGGAGTGATTTCAGTGAGAAGCAAAATGGCAACCTTGTTTGATTACATTGAGGAGAGAAATCAGATTTTATGAGAAACAATTCTATTCTATGACATGCATTCAAACTTGCTCACGTATATTATTCTTATTCTTACAAGTAACAAGAGGTGAGAAGAAACACAAAGTTATGAATTAAGAATACAGAATTTCGGTTAAGTTACCAGATGTAGTTCAATATCAGAGACAACAAATAAATAGAAGCTGAAGCATCCATGACAATTATGAGGATAAATAAATACACTAATCTGTAAATACTTTCTTTGCATCATACAGTGCATACCTTCTATTAAAAATTTAAACAAAACAAACCAGGGGGAACATCATGTTGCTGAAACTAGGAAAAAACTTATTTTCAGCTCAAAAGGATGGCATACATGCACCAAGAGAAGGAGGTAAAGAAGGGAGTGGGAAAAAGAAGAATACAGTTATATATTGTTGTACTTGTATGTTTTGGCTGGGGACAACAAAATAGCCTAGCAACCCAATACTCGGGAAGAGTCTAAGAGACAAATAACAGATCATATCACCTCCCCCCCTTTTCTATCTACTCAAAGATTAGCTCGGGCACCTTTTTGACAAATTGGTGATAAAGCTAGCAAGTAGCAAGCTTTATATGTCAAATTGTTGTTCCCATCACATCAGGAGTTTGCAAGTTTTACGGCAGCATGTTGAAATACTGAAAGATTCAAGGTTCCAAATGAATAACAATCAAGTAGCCTAGTAGTGATTCTGAGTTTTGGATAATCAAATATATGTGTCAATCATTTAAGCATGTTTTGATATCCTAGAAATATTATCCAAACAACAAAATCAAAACATACAGTCATCACTCCTGTTGCTGCACTAACACCAGCTTCACCAAATGTTGCAGTAGCAGCTTCTGTGACCAGAGCAGTAGCCGCAATATTTACCACACTGCATACAACAAATTTTTGACATGAGAAATTACTATAATCAAGTTGAAAAAAATGACATTTTTCAATTAAAAGGCCAATTAAAGAAGAATACGTTGTGCCAATAAGTATGGTTGTGAGAAATCGAGTCACATCACTTCGGAGTAGTCTGAAGACGCCGTTTTCAGATTCTTTTTCAGCCAACTCACGAACCTTAAAAATTGTCACAAGAGTAATTTAACATCAAAGTTTTAACTTATAGTCAATCATAGAGAATTGCATAACAAATGTACAGAAATGCATACATATCAAAAGAACCAAAATAATTTCTCAAAGGAAAAAGAACTATAATATAGCAATTGATGCTTCAATAAGTGACATTTAATTTCCAAGCCAACAAATAGGTGAGTTTCTGCAAGCTTAACTGTAAGAGGAACTATTTTAGCAATTTGTGACTCTGCAGTCACACCAATATTCAAATTATGATATTTTGTTAGATTTCAACTAGCATTCACCTTCAGTGGTGACATGATCAAAGTTACTAAAGCAAGACATTGGCACAAACATATGTATATAAGACAAAATATGTCAGATAATGTTCTATTAAATATATTGCTGAACTTATTAACTTAATATGTCCAAAACATTCAGTTCCCTAATAGTCGTTTAAAAAGAACAAGTTCCTATTTTTCTAGGCATAACTCTCCTACTTTTATAGAACTTATACACAAAAATAACCACTCACTCATAAAAGAAGTGAATAAGCATGATACCTTCCAAGGCCAAAGTGTGGTAATTGATGTCTCAGCCAAAGAGAAAAAAGCCGAAAGAGCCAAAAGCAAAGCCAACAACAACCCTTGCTCCTTAAATAA
Source organism: Cicer yamashitae (assembly GCA_037974755.1). NCBI lineage: Eukaryota > Viridiplantae > Streptophyta > Magnoliopsida > Fabales > Fabaceae > Cicer > Cicer yamashitae. Next base: position 49,880,190 of record JBBPBQ010000004.1, read on the forward strand.
ACGAAGAATTTGCAACACAGTAGGCCAAGTACTCTTAAGCAAAAGTATACTCTGTCCAATAACACCATATCCAGCATTCACCACACCTTCAACAGCCAAAACTCTTGGACATCCAAACACCAACACTCCACAAACAGTTGCAGCCAAAATGAGTCCTCTCTTCACCAAAAATTCATTTATGAACTTCAAATTTGCATTGGAAACAGCATTTTTCTCTCTCAAACAACCATCACTACCAACACACTTCACCTTCAACCGAGTTCCACTAAGTAACTTAACATTTTCTCCATAACTTGAAAGATTGAAACTCGTAGAAGTGAAAGGACCAACACAATTGGACACAATAGGAAAAGGGCAATTTGAAAACTTGATTGGCATTCTCTTTGTTCGATTCTCATGAGTAGGATACAACAATTTGGAACCCGGATTCAAAATCCGGTGACCCAAAACCCAAGATTCGAGAGCCATTACTAAGAAACTAAAAGCATAACAACCCAGAAACTCAAAATTGAATTTTGAAGCAAGAGAGTTGTAACTTGTATTTTGCTGGGTCGTGAAGGAAATGGTTATGCGAAGCAATCGAGGAAGGTGAAAAGCAAAGAAAAAAATCGTATATTTACACGAAATGAATTGTATGATATTTAGGTATTTGGAAGTAAAAACCGCAATTGGGAAATTAGGGTTTGAGAGAGTGGGGGGTTTGGTGTGTTTGAGGCGCAGAGCAGAGTTGGACTTCGACGGACCACACCATTTGCTTTGGTTGCCAGATGCTCTGTCTTTCTGTCTCAGGGAAAATATATCCAAAAATAATATATTAATCTTTTATCCTTCTAAATCAAGTTTCTCACATGTGAAATTTACACTAATTATCTTAATTTTAAATTAACAAAAATTAAAATTTAAAATTATCCTAATTTTTTTTTAATAAACGTGTGTAATTCTTAAAGATTTTGATTATAATAATTATAAAAATACAAATTTTCAATCAAATTTTTAAAAAATAATTAAAAAGAAAGAATTCTAGGGGAGATGGAATTTAGAGTCTTGAAATTAAAGATAAATTTCTCTTCATCTATATCATTAAATCACATGGAAAATTTATTATGTTTTTCTTTATATTATTGATAATAAAACTCATAGTATCATTTTAAAAATAGTTAAAATGAGTTTAAAATTAAAAATAATTTCACACCGTAACTTTTACAAAACATAAATGATTAAAAGATCAATTTAAAGGATATAACTCCCACTAAAGGATTATAACTCCCACTAACTTCACTATATTTAATGTAATTTTGGAGAATATATATAATTTAGAGATAATGACTGAGATGTGATCTCTTATTTTAAAAGAGAAATATCATATATGACTATGTCATATGTAAATTACACATGAGATGATTTACTCTAGCAATTATTATTGATAAAAATAATCTTTAAATACAAATTTCAACATCAAATACACCGTGTAAATACGCGATTTTGATTGTTTTATTGATACTTTTTTCATTTTTCGAAATATCATAATGAGAAATACACACTATCTCACTATATATTTTATATAGTATTCCATGCACGGTGTAAATTTTGCGTCGTATTGTGAGATTGTTTGTCTGGTCGTATGTTTCATTGATAAAAATAATGTAAATTACAAAATTTAATATGATTTTGAAAAAAATAAAGTTATTCGATTGGTTTGGAAAATTAAATAAATTTATTCATTATTATTAGTTATTTTAAAAAACAGCTTTTTTTTTTTTTTTGACAAGCTCCTATCACTTGACCATTTTTTATATTTGTTATTTCCTACGTCAAAAAATAAATTTTGTTTTCAGATTTCCCCTCTCACATATTAGTCTCCGCCGTCGCTGCTCCGACAAGCCCAATCGGAGCCTAGCCGCGCCACCAACTCACGGTTACCTCTACTTCAGTAGCCGTGACACTTTCAAATCTGTCATTCACCTTAACAGTTTCCAAAAACTCTCTCAACGATTTCCAACTATCTCGTAACATTTCTTTCCCCTTTCTTAATTTCAATATATCTTGCTTTATTGTTTTATTTCCTCATCAACGCTGGTTCTGTTAAATTCTCATAACATCTAGCATCTTTTATTTTCTCATGGTTTTTGCTTTGTTCTTTTGCCCTTTTGGTTTTATTTTTTCAATTTATGATTTCTGATATTTGATGAAGTTTGTAACTTCTGTTGTGTCTATTTCTTTGGTTATTAAAAAACTTATGTTTTTCCTATGTTTCTTAACATAAAACACACCTGAGAAAATTATGAATTTGATTAAATCATGGGTGGTTAAGAACCATATGAGGAAATGCACTTATGTTTTGTTATTTATTTAGTGTTAGAAAACCTTGTCTTTGTGTTTGGAATTATAGAGATTTATTAAGATTTAAGACCTTGTTTGGATAAAGAGGTTAAAACAAATTCATTTTCATTTTTGTAGAGAAACAATGGGATCTGAAGCTGCAAAAGCAAACCCACAGTGGTGGCATTGATATTTTCTAGTTTCACTCAGAAATCCTATGAAAATGTCAGTGAGGAGAAGTGGTACATTTTTCCTCCAAACCTCTCCTCATTCTCATCACGTTGCAAGTTCTCGTTTTCGAAACCTCACCACAGAAACCAAACAAGGAGATTATCCTTCTCCCACTCAAACCCAACTTCCTAAAGACCAAAAATTTACTGATATTGTCGATGAAATCTGCAAGATCACTCGAACAAAACCGCGTTGGGAGAACACCCTTCTTTCACAATACCCATCTTTCAATTTCTCCGATCCCAATTTCTTCCTCCTTTATCTCAATCACCAAAAGAACTCTTTCCTCTCCCTTCGTTTCCTTCACTGGCTCTCTTCTCATTGTGGTTTCTCACCGGATCAATCTTCCTGCAATGCTCTCTTTGATGCTCTTGTTGATGCTGGAGCCTGCAAAGTCGCAAAATCATTGCTTGATTACCCTGGTTTCACTCCAAAGCCTGCTTCTTTGGAGTCTTACATTCGGTGTCTCGTCAACGGTGGAATGGTGGAGGATGCACTTGATGTGTTTGTTACTTTGAAAAAGGTTGGATTTTTACCATCCGTTTCAACTTTTAATGCGTCTCTATTGGCTTGTTTGAAAGTTGGTAGGACTGATTTGGTTTGGACATTGTACGAACATATGCTTGAATCTGGTGTTGTAGCTAGCATTGACGTTGAAACTGTTGGGTATCTTATAAAGGCGTTTTGTGCTGAGAACAAAGTTTTTAATGGGTATGAACTTCTTAGACAGGTTCTTGACAAGGGCTTGTGTCCTGATAATACTGTTTTTAATTCACTTATAGCTGGTTTTTGTAAGGAGAGACAATATACTAGAGTTTCGGAAATCCTTCATATTATGATTGCCATGAAATGTAATCCGGACATCTATACTTATCAAGAAATTATTAATGGACTCTTCAAGAGGAAGAACGCTGAGGGGTTTAGGGTTTTTAATGATCTCAAGGATAGAGGGTATTTTCCAGACAGAGTTATGTACACAACAGTGATCAAAGGTCTTTGTGATATTGGGTTGCTTGGTGAGGCCAGGAAGTTGTGGTTTGAGATGATTCAAAAAGGACTTGTGCCAAATGAATATACTTATAATGTAATGGTATATGGTTATTTTAAGATTGGTGATCTTGTTGAGGCAAGGAAGCTCTATGAGGATATGTGTGGTAGAGGTTATGCAGAAAATGTGGTTAGCTATACCACAATGATTTTGGGTCTGTGCTTGCATGGAAGGACTGATGAAGCTCTGAGTTTGTTTCGTGAAATGTCTGAAAAGGGTGTTGCTTGTGATTTGATCATTTACAACTCTCTAATCAAAGGTCTTTGCCAGAAAGGTGAGCTAGTTAAGGCTACTGATCTGTTAAACGAACTTCTTGTACAGGGTTTAGAACCATCAGTTTCTTCATTTACTCCTCTCATTAAAAGACTTTGTGAAGTCGGAGACACTGAGGGTGCGATGAGGTTGTTGAAAGATATGCATGATAGGCATTTGGAACCAATTGCTAGTACACATGATTATATTATAATTGGGTTGTGTAAAGAAGGAAATTTTGTACAAGGTATGGAGTGGTTGCTAAACATGTTGAGTTGGAAGCTGAAACCCAAAGAGCAGACCTTTGAGCACCTGATTGACGGTCTATTACGAGAAGATAGGTTAGATGATATTTTGGTTATTTTAGATTTAATGTTTAGAGAAGGATATAGACTCAAAGAAAGCACAATCCATTCTTTGGTGTGTAAATTTAGCAAAGAGAATTTCCATCTTTCTAATTTGTGTTTGGAGGAGCTCGTATAAAGAAAATGACATAACTGATTGTACCGTTTGTATCTTCCATATACCAATAAAATGACGAATATTTGGAAAAACTTGATGCTGTAGTGTAGTTATATTGATGTTTCCCATTGTATATCTTGAAATTGTAACATGTCTGCCTTTCTAGATATAAATTTGATTTGAAATTACAGTTGGTATATCATTAATTCCTTTTTTGGAAGAGAATACGAAGGTGTGGAGGCTATTGAAATTGGTTTACAAGTTAATTTTTTTTCACATCTTATTGTTTATCAGTTTCTTCATAGCATTTTATCAATTTTGTTATTCTGATTACTGCAACTGGGAGACGTGACTCTTTTTAAAAGTTTGTTGTTTCTTTAAAAGAATCATCAAATCACCCTTTTTAGTTTAGTAGTCACACTTTTTTTTTTCTCAATTATCCGCTTTTAGCCTTATCTTTGCCATACATTACACTCTTTCTTCAACATATTGCATTCATATTTAGCATGTAATTTTCAAAGAGTAAGAAAGTTATTCCTTAGTATTCATGAGGTAATGGTTTCTATCAATATTAGATTTTGGCAACATTTTTCAACTTTTCTTGCTTACTTGTAATAAGATACTATTTTGTCCTTCAAATTATTTGCTGCCTATATGCTCATTACTGTGACTGCATTTGTATGGCCGTCTCTACTCGAATAATAGAGTGATACCAAATATGATAGGAGTAATTCAGATTGTTCAGCAAACCATGTATATGGTAGGATTGGTTTTGGTACAAATTAGGTTTGGTTTTATTCCTCTTAGAACCCCTCACTATCGTTGAGTTTCCTTTGAAGATATTTTCTATGGGAGTCACAATCACAATTTGTAACATTTTGTGTGTAGATTGTATGCTTCAGTACTTTATTGCCGAGAAAGTGGCTTGAACATTAATGTGGAAAGGTATATGATATGTTGGATCGAGTTATAAATTCATGTAGCATAATGCAAAAATCATGGCGAAATAGCACTCTCGTGTGAATAACATATCGGTCAAGAGGTTTTCGGTGAGTCAATTCTTGTTCATTGATTGGAGCGAATTTTGGTTTTGCGGGCTTTGGGTGGAATTGAATTAATTTTTTTTATCAGGAGTAACAAGTATCCCTAAAACTCACAAATACCAGGTCTTAAGTGAATATGTTCAACTTAATAATATCAGCATTTGTCGATTGAATTAAGTCTTACAGATCTAATGGAGTTGAATTTGACAAGCAGCAATGTAGATTGGTGGTGTATAATTTTGTACTCGTTTTTGTTGTATTTATACAATGATTAATGATTAGTTGTATTTATTTTGATTGCCAACTTGTAAAGAATATTCCAAAATGATTTCAACTTCAGTTTTGGTTATGCTTGAAAGGTGTATATGTTGTCATGAGATTCATATACTACTTTTATATGCAAGCTATCCTTCAATCCTTGGTCAATTTTTTTTTTTTTAATCTCAGTCAAACTTTGAATTATCAGTCTCATTTCTCTAAGAACAGAAAGATTAAGATTAAAAAAAATAAATAAATAAAAAAAGACGTACTACTATGTTATTATCAATTTTGCTTTTAATCTCATATGAATATAATTGCACTTGCATAGATTCATTGTAAAACAATAATAATGTAGTTACTATTCACATTAAATTAATGCGTTGAAAGTAACTAGATTTTCTTTCAATTTATAATTCTTCCCTCTAATAGTTTCCTTCAGCCTTGGGAAGAAAAGGTGAAGCTGGAAATCCAAAACCTTATTATTATATATTACATTTTTCTATCAAAAAACCATTAATAAGATACTGGTATCCCCACCCCCACCCCCAGATTTTCATCATCATCAAAAAACTTTTACTTCGGTAGACTGCAATCATTGATGAACAGATTTCTCAAAAACTGGAGTTGGACCTCATGGTATACTCTGCAACAAGCTTAGCAAAAGATGATGACTTATCCTCTAGCAATGTGGTTGGTGAGTCATACTCCTCAATACGCCCTACACCAATACACAACAAGATTAGAAAACGAAATAATTTGGAGTGTCTGCGATCAACAATCTCATGCTTTCACGTAATTGAGTTCAAATTTAGACTGTTCAATCTCAATTCAACAGCCACCAATGTATTGGTTATGGTATTGCTGATTGCAGGCAATCCAAATTCAAAACGAAACACCAAAAGAACAAAAGATATCAAATTTTAAACGAAAAATAATAGTTTTTCTTACTAACCTTGACTAAGAAGTAGAACCATATCACTGTCAAGAACAGAAGTTATTCGATGTGCGATGGTAATGACGGTAGAGTCGTTGAAATGCTGCTTAAGAGTTTGCTGAATTAAATTATCTGTAGCTGTGTCAACTGATGCAGTGGCTTCATCAAGCACCAAAATCTTGCTCTTCTTAAGAAGAACCCTACCAAGACAAACCAACTGCCTCTGACCCATGCTCCAATTCTCACCATTCTCACTAACTATAAAAGCATCAACTTCCACATTAGAAATAAGTTCAAGAGTACAAGCACTATTTATTTGTGTTCAACAAAATTAGAAGCATTGTTGTCAAATAGTGGCTATAGCTATATCCAGTAGCGGAATTTAAACAAATAACTATGATTCTGCAATATGCTATTTATTACAAAATATTGTTTAATAGCAACTATAGTGGCACTGTAGTGTAGCAAAATTTAAACAAACTGCTATTTTTCATGATCCATGATTGAAAACATTGATTAGAAGACAAACCTGCAGAATCGAGCTTTCCTTCTTTCTTTCTAACTTCATCTCCCAGTTGACACTTATCCAAGGCCTATTTTAAATTTAAAGAATGTAAATCAGTATTTGAAGAACAATTACAAGTCTAATATTTTGAACAGAAAACTAAGTGTCACTGTCATTGCATTTTTTTTCAACAAATATAGAACACCAACCCACCTCCCATATTTGTTCATCGGTGTACTCTTCCAGAGGATCGAGATTACTTCTCACAGTCCCCTCAAACATTGTCGGATCCTGGGGAATAATGCTTAGTCTAGACCTCAAATCATGCAGCCCAATTGTAGATATGTTGATGCCGTCAATGATAACTTCCCCGGCAGTAGGTTCAACAAGTCGAAATAGTGTTTGTATAAGAGTTGATTTGCCGCTACCTGTTCTACCAACAATGCCAGTTCTCAATCCTCCACGAAATGTGCACGTCAGGCCACGCAACACGAGTGGAAGATGAGGAGCATATCGAACCTTCATCACAGACAACAAATCCTTACAAATGGCGATACAGAACACAAACATCTAGTAAAGAAAACTATGCTAAAAATTAGGAAAAGAAAACATTAAATGAGTTTTCATAAATCAATTGACCACAAAATGAAAGAAAACAAAACCAAAGACAAAAATAAAAGGCAACAACAGGAAGAAAAAAGTCCTCTACCTGCAAGTTCCGTATATCAACCTCGCCGTATGATGGCCAAGAACGATCTGGCCTATTTTCTTCTTCTAAAACTAGAGGAGGCTCACTAGGAATGGTTGTATACTGAAGCATCCTTTCTACCGATATAATTTTGTTCTCCAAGTTGCAAAGATTCCATATCACCCAAGCTTGTATCATGTTTAAATTTAGACCATAGGTAACAGCTAGACCAGCAATGCCTTCAAAAATCAGAAAAAATGACACAAAATGGAAACAATTATGCTCAACTCCTTATTTCATAATAAGAAGAGTAAATTTTGATTGATATTCAATACCACAGATTCAAATTATGCACCTGGATTTATGATTCCCTGTGGAATAGATATCAAGAATATCAAGGAAAAGGCAAATGTGATGGAAGACAGCATATCTAAGCGGATGCATAACCATTCCATAGCAGCAGCAATATTGAACTTTGGACGAGAATACCCATCGGTCAGTTTCATATTTGTTTCATGAAATCTTGACTGTTGACCAAAGCTTCTAATGGTTGTAGTACCAGAAATTGTTTCCGCAAAGTGTTGAATGATTGGAGCTTTGCATACTCCAACCAAACGTGATAGTTCGCGTGCTGATGGTAAGTAAAATCGCTGCAGGTTACAAGTTCCAAAGTTGTCAAGCATCACCATATAATATTATACAACAGAATCAAATTTGCACAAAAAATGTGCCAACTTGTTATCAAAAGCCTAGACATGATTGATGGTCCAAAATAATACCTGATACCAAATGCTAACGGCTATCACGGGTACAAAAACAATGAAAACTTGCCATGCAACCTGAGACATCACTACTATGATTCCGAAAAGTTGGATCAAGGAGAAGGCAAATGAACCAATTTGATAAGGAATGTCTGTATCCACTGCACTTTGGTCAGTAGAAGCCTGCAAGATAGCGAAGCGGAAGAAAGAGATAAAAAAACAAGCGACGACAAAGTATTGCATAGTTTTTTAAAACAACTAACAAAATGTAAGGGACTTCTAAAGTAATTTAAGATGCAAAAATCATATATCTGTAAATCAAATGGGAAATAAATGGAAATAATTGAGGGTATGGATATGACATACTCGGTTAAGGATTCGGCCGCTTGGAGTAGAATCAAAAAATGACATCGGAGCACGAAAAATGCACAAGTGCATTTTATTGAAGAGTATAGTAGCTGTCTTATAACCAGCCGTAACAAGTAACAATGCTCTAACAAGAATGCATAAAGAACTTCCAATGGCCAAAGCAACATAGACTTCTATAAGAGTTGTGCCTTCAACAGGTGCTTCCACATCTGCTGAAATGGGAGTAGCCCAAGCCATCCAATAGTTGCTTCCAATTTGAAGAAATTGAAAAAGAATCTGAGCCAATAATATGAACGGTACAAGAGCTCCTCCATACGCAGTTGTGATATACTTCCAATACACTGAAAAACCAACTTTACCTTTCTCCCTTTCTTCTTCTTGAACAAGTTGGCCTTTCGGTTCGCCTTTATCATTTTGCTCATCTTTCATTGTCTCCTTTTCTTTAACATCATGAGCGACACTGACAGAGATACTTACATCTTGTTCCAATGTACTTATTTCATTAGATTCTTTTCCTCCATCCAATGTTTCAAGTGTAGACAAAGCTTCTCTATGTGCACCAACAAGTTCCATAAAATCAGTCCCAATGTTAAGCAGATCGGCATACTTTCCACTTTGAGTAATTTTTCCATCTTTCATGACCTACACAACAAGTGCCAAATAAAAAGGTTATAATAAAATTCCTCCTTTTAAATTAATGATATGACAATAGAATTATGATAAATAAATACTCACCAATATAAGGTCAGCAGTAGGTAAGAACTCCACTTGATGAGTAATATAAACAACTGTTTTTGAACTTAAATAACCCAACAAGCATTCCTGTCACATAATTAAAACAGACAATTTCACTTATATTAAAATAATAATTATACAAGTGTAATGCAGTTGGAATAGCTGCATTTCAAAAGAGTTTGAGAATTATTTGTATTTTGTACAGTGTTGTCAATCATAGATCGCAGTAGATAGCAGTTTGTTCAAATTCCGCTACGCTACAATGCTATAGCGCCACTATAACTGCTATTTGACAACACTTATATTAAATTGCATATCACAAAACAGTAAAGATGTATTTAAATTCTTTTAGGTTGTAGTGCTATAGTGTTGCTATAGCCACGATTTGACAACATTGATTTTGCAGCATCCACAAATAAATAAATAGCCTAGTTTATATTGCACATAATAAACAAAAGAATGAAAATAAGTTAGTTACCTTGAAAAGGTGAGAGCCTGTATGAGCATCAACAGCACTAAAAGGATCATCAAATAAATACATATCAGCATCTTGGTAAAGAGCACGTGCAATTTGTATTCTTTGTTTCTGCCCACCACTCAAATTTATTCCACGCTCTCCTATAACTGTTTGATCACCAAATGACAAAATCTCTAGATCCTTCTTTAAGGAACATGCTTCAAGTACCTTCTCATACCTTTCCCTATCCATGTCCTTACCAAACAATATATTATCCTCTATCTTACCACTTTGAATCCATGGTGATTGAGCAACATAAGCCTTTGTTCCACAAACCTTAAGGATACCTGATATCTTTGGTACTTCCCCTAATACACAAGAAAGTAGAGTAGATTTGCCTGATCCAACAGTACCACAAACAGCAACCTTCATGCCATGAGAAACTCTTACATTTATGTTCTGCAAAGTTGGATTAGTAGAAGATAAATCCCAAGAAAAGTTTCCATCGACCACTTCGATCGCTGTATCAGAACTACCGGGAGGAAGCTTCTCTACAACATCGGACTGCAAGTCATCAAGACGAAGGAACGACGCGATCCTATCGAGAGAAACTTTAGTTTGTGCTATCATTGAAATAACATCAGGAAGATTATAAATAGGCTCTTGAAGAATCCTGAATGTTGCAAGTGCTGACAGAATCTTCCCTGATTCAAGAGGAATCCCTATAAGCATACAAGTGCCAAAAGTAACCACAGAAACAAATGTAGGTGCACCCCAAAAGACAAATGTAGTCATGGCTGAAGTATAAAGAAATTTCTTCAACCAGTTTTGCTCATTGTTCCTGAGCTCAGTTATTTTAGATAGAAACTTCATCTCCCATCCTTGTAGTTTGAGGATCCTCATGTTCCTTAAAATTTCAGATGTTGTTTTCATTCTGGTATCCTTTGACTCCATCAACTTACTCTGAAACTTCTCTTGCAATGATCCTAAGGGAACATTTGCCAGCATAACAATGATTGTTGCAGCAAAAGCAGCAACTGAAGCAACACCAAGGTTTTTATACAAAATCAACAAGGCCAATGTAACTTGCAAAACTACTAACCATAAATCATGCATGTACCAACTGAAAACACCAACTCTTTCAGCATCAACAGTCATGAAATTGATTATTTCACCAGAAGTGTGGCCCTGCCTTGATTGACATGAAAGTGTTAAGGCTTTATTATATATCATAGTCACAAGCAGTGCTCGAATTCGAAGTCCGAGTTGCTGCAACTTAAAGAACCAATGCCTTTGTGTAAAACACTCTACAAGCTTTGCAAAGAAGAATGCAGAAACCAAGACATAGCCTTGATTCTCATATAGCCTTTGTCCATCAAGGTATTGAACAAAAGAATCAATAAGATAAGGACCAACATAAGAAGCAAAAGTGTTTAACAATGCAAGAAAAGCAGTGAAAAGAATCTCTTTCCACCCTGAGATTATTAATGACTTCACCAACTTAAGTGTGGTTACTCTATTGATTGCACCACAATCAGCATCAAGTTTGTCTCTAAAAGTTGGAAAAGCTCCAAACACACTATCTCCACTATCCAACTGAGGAACATCCTCAAGGTCCAAGGTTTTCTTATTGCCAACTGCTATAAGGGGTCCCACCCAAGTGAAGGTAAGAAGGCTCCAAATTCCAGCATTTGAGAAAGGGGTAACAGTGTCACTTCCTTTGGTCTCTTTTAACTCCAAAGCATTAACTTTATCATCACCATTACCAACATGTGAATCACCATTTAAAAGAGGCTCTTGAAGAGTTCTATCACCTTCTTCACTCCTACTTTTCACAAAATACCCCACATAACAGAAGAACAAACTCACACAAACAGATACCACATCAGAAACCATGCATTGAGCAGTTAAAGCAACATGATATTCATAAAGAACAACAATGTCCACCACAAAGCAATAACATGAAACAAAGAGATAGAAAACACACCAAGCTCTGAAGAAAAATGAAAACCTTCTTCTTTGACATGAACTCAAGAAAAAGAAGAACCCTTTGTGGAAACAAACACAAACAACACACCAAGCAACTGTTTTGAGAGCTAAATCAAAAAGGGTAACAACTTTTTCTTCTGGCCAACCACTAGTATACCAGTAAAAGCAATTAAACAGAAACAGAACAAAATTGAAAGAAGAAAAACCAAAAGAACAAAACTTTGTCACTTTAAACAAAGTATTACTAGAGTTTTTCTCCTTAGACTCATTAACAACACAAGTTGTGAATTTTTTCCAAACCCATGAAACCAAAACCCCAACAAGCAACACTAAATGGAGGATACTAGATAACCCATGAAGGAAAATGGGTTTTAGAAGAAAATCAGTGGAAAAGTTCATGAGTGAAATAGAAGACAAACCAAACAACATAGTAAAACAAAAATGTTTTTTTTTCGCAAAAGCTTATTGGTGAGGTTCAGTGAAGAAAAGGGTTTAATGAGATAGTTTGAAAGATGAAATTTTTGAGGTTTATAAATAAAGGGTGGAAAAGTTGTGTGAGTAATGAAGTGTTGAAGTCAAAATTGTAAAGAGGGTCAAAGAAAAAATTGAGGTTCCTTGGGAATAGGGTTAACGTGGTGGCCAAGAATTAAGTATAGTGGACGGAAGATACTAAGGAAGAAGCTATGAAAATAGTAAAGAGAAAAAGGAGAAAGAGACAAAATAACTAAGAGGAAGTTAGAAAGAGACAGAGAAAGTGACAGAGAGTTTGTGGTTTTTTCACTGAAATGAAGAGACGAAAACTCAAAATGATTGATGGGGATTAGTGATTTTAAAAAATGTGAGATATGATATGGATTTAATCAAATTTGTGTGTAAAAAAATAGTTCTAATTTGATTTTGAATGAATAACAAGAAAGTGAGAAACATAGTGCAACAAACGATGACTTTGCTTCAATCTAGAGATTCTGTTATTTTAATTTTCGGTGCTGCTAACAATGCAATTAATGTCTCGATTAATTATTATACTATTTATCATCTACACACTTCAACTCATTTTAATAGTAACTTAAATAATTTTAATTCGATGAAAATATAGAAAAACTATTATATATTTCTTATTGAATCCACGTCTATTAATAACATATTATAAATTGACGTTTAAATTTTTGATAATTTTTAAATATTGATCAACGATGGAGAAATTTATCGAATTTTATAAAGAAAAAAATAAAATTTAAACTTTTAAAAAATCAAATGCATAATTTTTAATGCAATTTCGATACTTTGATTCTAAATTTTGACTACTGACAAATGCCTAAAAAAATACTTATTAGCATTGACCTTCAATCTTTTCCTAGAAATGCTTTTTTTTCTAAAGTGATACCCAACGCACATTATTGTATAGAATTCGCGGCTAAGTATATTAAATGTTGATACAAATATTGTATAAGCGCTATTTACGGGGTATTTAAAAAATAAAAAAAAATTATTTTGCATTGATAATTAATTTTTGAAAGACTTGCCGTAATAATTTTTTATTTTGACTGATTTTTGAAAGACTTGCCGTAACAATTATTAAAATGTTGAATTACTTTATTTCATTTTCAATTACTATCATTATTTATTAATGATGTTTATATATCAACCTAAGGTATGTTATTTGGTCTTAAGAAAACAACCTATTTAATATAGAAAATAACAATATAAGGACTAAGGTATGATATTAATTATTCATCGGTCATATACTACTTATAAAAATTCTTCAAAAAAAGTAAACACTTATAAAAAGAAAACTCCTAATTTTGGTTATATATTTTTTCTAAACGAATTTACCTTTAACAGTTATTATTCTGAAAAACTGTTATTCTAAAATGAAATTTTAACA
>JBBPBQ010000004.1:49905965-49934395 GCA_037974755.1 Cicer yamashitae
ATATATAATTATCACTATACTTTATTTATTTTTAATTAATTATGTTGAAAATTAATATTAACTTTATTTTAGTTTTAAATATTTTTCATAAATTAATTTGTTTTATTGACAAAAAAATGTCTATTACTTTTTTAGAAGTTTTTATATTTTGTTTCATTCAATAGGAGGAAGAACTTAATTAGCATGTAAGGATACAAGTCAGAAAAAATAATAATAAGTTATAAATTAAAAAGATTTTTACTTTGTGAGGTGATGGTGTAAGTAGAAAATATCCTAGAATGGTGTACTCTAAAGTAGAAAATATCCTAGAACTCAACTCATTAAACACTTATAAAGAAATTTACATTTATCTCCGTTCAATAACATTAGCGAAATTCAAATTATATTTATGATTAATAGCATATAAAAAATGCTATAAATTATGAAAAAACATTGGGATAAGACTTATTAAACTTGTAAAAAATTATTAAACTTAGCATATAAAACTTAAATTTTTTTAATAAAAACATTGGGATAAGACTTATTAAACTAAAAAAAAAATGTTGGTTTCAATCCTTGGTAAATAGGAATATTCGGTTTTGGGCCTGGTTAATTTTCAATGGGCCTCGTTGATTCGGTTGTGGTTTCATCATTTTTTTGGGTGTAGTGATTTCACTATTTCACACTGTATAAATGTTAATATTTTATATTAGAAAATAATAGAAAAGAAGTGGTTAATTTAAATTCATATTTTTTTATTGATTGTCATTGCTTAGAGGCCTTTTCCTTGATATTTGCTTACAATGAATTTATTTTTGTTTTATTTGCCTCTTAAGCCTAAACCAAACATTGAGCAACTTTGATACTTTTATCATTTATTGTAGCCATTGTTCTGGATATATTTCTAGAAATGCATGCATGTATAATAACACATACTATGAAGGTAATTTAATTACAAGTAAAAAAAAAAATGAAAATTTAGCTAATTAATTTTGTAGGATATGTTTGTTGCTGGAAGTGATACAACATCTGCAATATTAGAATGGTCCATTTCAGAAATGCTGAAAAATCCAACAACAATGATCAAAGCTCAAAAAGAAGTAAGAGAACATTTTGGCAACAAAGGTTACATTGATGAAACATCTCTTGAAGAGCTAAAATATCT
This sequence comes from Cicer yamashitae, assembly GCA_037974755.1. Lineage (NCBI taxonomy): Eukaryota > Viridiplantae > Streptophyta > Magnoliopsida > Fabales > Fabaceae > Cicer > Cicer yamashitae. The sequence continues at coordinate 49,907,110 of JBBPBQ010000004.1, forward strand.
AAAAGCAATCATCAAAGAAACACTAAGATTACACCCTCCTTTCCCTCTTCTTCTCCCAAGAGAATGCAGAGAAACTTGTGAGGTTAAAGGTTACACAATACAAGCTGGAAACAAAGTGATAGTAAATGCATGGGCAATTGGAAGAGATCCTGAGTATTGGAATGAAGCAGAGAGGTTTCTTCCAGAGAGATTTTTGGATTGTAAAATTGATTATAAAGGTTCTAATATTGAATATATACCTTTTGGTGCTGGAAGGAGAATTTGTCCTGGTATTTTGTTTGGTGTATCTAGTATTGAACTGTGTCTTGCAAATCTTCTTTATCATTATAATTGGGAACTTCCTAGTGGATTAACTGAAGAAAATCTTGAAATGACTGAAGCTTTGAGCTCTTCATCAAGAAGGAAAACTGATTTGATCTTAGTTCCTATTTCTTGTTACAGTTTGTAAGGGATCTGGATTGACTGCAGTTGGATTTGTTATCATGGTTGTTGATTTACTTTATTTAAAAAGATAGAGAAAACTATTGTGTGAAGATTGTAAAAGTGTGCTTGTATAGAGGACAACTAGTGTGTGAAGGTGAATTTACACCAGCTATTTAGTTAGTTGTACTATTTTACATATATATTCATAATTAGGCATGGCAACGGGACGGGGCGGGGGCGGATTTGACCTCCTCCACCTCCGCATCCGACTAATCGGGAAAAACCCGCACCCGCTCCCGTTTCATAGCGGGTGTAGAATTTAGGCACCCATCTTCGCCCGCAACGGGTTCGGGTTTCCCCATCCGCACCCGCACCCATTCATATATATATATAAAATTATAAATTTTAAAATCATATATATTATAATTAATATAATAAAATAATTGTTATTAGACAATTATAAAATAAAAATATATTTTCTATAAAGATAAGATTATAATTTTTAATATTTAAAAAAATATTAAGTATATTCAATGTGTATATGTATATAAAATTTAAAAATTACATTAATATTACTTGCGGGGCGGATTCGGGTGCGGGTGCAGGGTGAATTATATTGCCATCCCTATTCATAATGTACATTATATTATATATAAAATATATTATGTGTGCATTGTTATTATAAAATGAGAAAGTCACTTCTAAGTTCTACTTCATTCTTAAAGCTTTCAAGTGTTAAATGAGAAATTGGTTTCTGCAGAATGGATAAAAACCATGTTAAGTGTGGCTTGTGGCATAAATGCATGGGAAAATATCCCCCATCTTCTTCATCTTTTTATAATTTCAATTTTTTTTTATATTAATTAAAATTAATATATACACTTAAATTATTTAGAATAACTAATTGCAGTCGACACAAATAATTAGATCTTCTTCTCACTCTCATTGTGACTTGAGTTCAAGACTCGAATTCCATCTTTACGAAGTTAGTGATTCTCGTCGACTTTGCATTTGCAAGTGTTTCTCCCCTAATCTAAAATTTATCACAAACAAAGATTCTAAAATAAATACTCATAATAAATTTACAAGAACGTAAGGTAAGAAACTTAATTCACTTCTAGATAAATTAGTGTTGACTGATTGTGCTCTTTGGAAATCTGTGAATTCTTCTGTCCCTTTAGATGGAATGGAATAAATTTCCAACACCAATGAAATGAGATCTATTAGAGCTAATCAAAGTTTGTTGTTGGAACTGATACATCAGCTGCAGTTGTAAATTAAGCCATCTATTGAAATGCTAAAAAAAACTAAGTAATAATTATTAGAATAAGAGCTTGACAAGTTTTTGGTAGCAAAAGATCTACTAGCCAAACAGTTGAGACAAAACTGAACTCATTCGATACTATAAACTAGAGATTTTGTAGTGAGTTAAAAAAAATTACCAATAATTTTACTTTAAACTTGTTTCTAAAATAGAAAAATAAAAACAAACATAATACTTCACACTTCAAACTCAATTTTAATCAAAACTATTGTCAAATCAAAATCATCTTTACAAACACTCATCCAAAACAACCATCATTTCCAATCAAACTTGCTTTTGAGAAGAAACTCAATTTTGATTTATATAAACTAAACATTTTCATTTTATTTCAAATCAATTTGACCTAGTTCACATCCACTTTTAAAGTGCTCACCCATTTTTCCAGACATTTGGTACTGGAGTTATCAACTTTCAATGCTTTACCTTCATCACTGTGATGAATATCAAGTAAACAAAGATACAACTGTTTTAATATAAACCAGTTTCAAGTTTCAACACATGCATATATAACTCATGCATTCATGATATATACACTATAGGCATAATGAAACAAACATAATATAGATAACATTGAATTTTATTACTAAAATAAAGTTCACCTAGATACAAATGTACCATGGCTCCTATATCTGTAATATACAATCTTACATTTGTATATTTCAAAAACAAAGAACTAACATAAGACTGAGTTAATTGTTCAATAGAACCTAACAAAAGGACATGCATAACATTTGTATATATAATGTCATTGCCCGTTTACCGTGGCTAATAGTTCAATCCTGTACTGTCTGCCTACGTTTTTTTCTTTTTTGAATGTGATGCCGCAGACCTTAATATAAGATTCTCAAGATATGATGAATCATCGGAGGAAATAGAAGTAGAACTAGAGGATTCACTGACATTGAAAGGAAATTTTCTTTTCACCATGTCAACTGCATTGGCAAAATGGTTTTTAGGCTGGAATGCTGCTGACGAACTTGGAGTCAAATACTCGGTCTTCACGGAAATTCCAGAAACAGACTTCTTTCCATTCATTCCTTGAGACATACACTGATCATCATCATCGTCATCATCAAGGTTTATGATCTCAATATCCTTATTCAATTTCAATTTTCCACTAGCTGGCACTGGCACAAAAGAGATATGTTTAAGCTTACATAACATAACATTTGCCAACGCGATAATAGTCATAATACTAAATCAAAAGCTTGGAAAATAAGGAATGGTAGATTCTTTAATCCAATGAAAATATTGACAGTAGCCTCAGCTTTCAAGGAAAATCCAGCTTCTGGCTCTTCGAGTGATTGACTATACACGATTTCATTGAATTCAGAATTTCAGATAATATATACAGCAGGCATCCTGTAATCAAGTTTACCTACGTGAAACAAAACGAGTTTTCTTACCTGCTTTTGTTCGTTTTTCATTTCTGTTTTCTGGAAAGAAAACTTCATCAAGGGAAGAAGAAGAAACCACATAAAAGATTATTTTAAGTTTTCGAAGAGAACAAAAATATAAAAGAGAAGAAATCAAAAGAAAACCTTAAAAGTTTAAGGTAAAAATTAGGCTCCACAAGTCTGAATAGAATACCCACAGCAAAGACTCTCCAAATCAAATTATGATTTGAGCTGAACATATAAAGAAGACAATAAGAGTGTCCTGTTAGATGCAATTAACAAAGATAAATCAACCCGAGGCTTCTTAGCAAGAGTAAACACTTTAGGATAAAAGATTCAATAACAAATTCCTAAAATATTTTATGATTTATCCACCGGATTTCATCCCTTAATTTGGCGAAGACACCATTTTGCTAGACCCTTTTAGGGTTGCCTTTCTCCCGCCTGCCAGCTAATTTTCTTGTCCTTACACAGTCTCAAGATGACCACCACCACCCTTGTTTCTTTCTTCTGTTTTCTTAGCAGAGTGTTTTTTCGCATCCGAATCACTTGCCCCGTTTCCTCTTTCAACAACACCTATGACAGCCACTTCTTTTCACATTAGAGCAAAAACTGTCCCGTTTTTGCTGATGCTCGTGTTTGTTTTGCTTCTTCACCAAGTGAGAGGATCCACAACAAAAATCATTTAAGAAAATGTGAACAAGCAAAACACAGATAGCTCTGCAAAAGAAGTGGCTGCAGAAAATGTTTCAAAAAAGCTATCAGAAGGAACATGTGATTCAGAAGCCAAACAGTGTTGGATCATATCTCTCAGAATAGGAACCCAACAATGAGGAATATAAAGCAACAATATTCTATTATATTCTAGGTAAGATTCACAGTACAGAGCTATAACTGGTTTCAGAAGAACAAAACAGAACATAAATATAAAAGGCTATTATATACTAATATATCCAAGAAAGAAGCTCAAAAAGAGTACATATGTCTTCACTTAGCTTATTTCTGAACAACAGAATAATCATTCACACACCCATTTCTATTGATTAACCTCCCCTAAATAACCCTTCTAATTCCACTATGCCTTCTGGATGCTATTGAATAACCAACTCGCACTAGACCCTGCCATCTTAACCGCTTTCTTCGGCCTTCTTGTGTATACCTTCCAACACTTCTCACCTGCAGAAAATGTTCCAAAAAACTCTCTGAAGGAACATGTGATGAGAAGCAAAAAAGTAGGTTTACAATCACTCAACTATCCCATATCAAGTGTTGGATTATATTACTACAATAGGAAGCCAACAATGAGTAATATAAAATAGGACATTATACTTATTCTAAGTAAGCATCAATGTTTAAACTATATAAGGCCCGTTTGATGTACAAGATAGGAATAAGTTATCATATCATGTCTAAATCCGGTGTTTGATAAACCAATAAGATATGATACGTTAATCTAGAACTCTATCTTATCATGTCTCTCAAGTCGTATCTTTTATCCTGAATATGAGTTACCCTTATAAAATATATTTTAAAATATAACATTGAAATATAATAAAATATAAAAATAATTTATAAAATGTAAATCTAATCAAATATAAATATAAAAATAATTAATAGAATTTGATATTAAACTTAAAATTAAAATATTAATAATTAATTTAAAAAATGTTTATGATTTTATCACAAGGGTAGTTTTGTCTTTTCATATAATTTAATAAATTAGTATTCAAAATTATAAAAATATGAAAATTAATTGAAATTTTAAAATAAATATAATTTGTTTACAAGGGTATTTTTGCCATTTACATAAAATATATATCATATCTTTATTTACATTCTAACAAATAAAATAAAATTATTTAGTTACTCATGATTTTTTTAAAAAAATTTAAATTGTTTATTTAGAAGTGTCAATTGATAGTTTTAAATATAAAATTATTTCATTACTTATTTAATTTTTTTTTGTTAATTTATAATATTTAAAATATAATAAATTAATTTTAAAAAAACTAATATATAATTGTTCACAATGGTAATTTTGTTATTTAAATATAATATATATTATATCATGTCATGATGAGATGTGTACTAAATACATGATAAAATAAAATTGTTGTTATCATGTTGGATATCATGTGTGTATCAAACACATAATGTTTATCCTATCAATATCTTATCTTATCCTTATCCAATTTTATATCCTATCATGCGCATCAAACGAGCCCAAATGGTTTCAGAAGCGGAAATAGAAAATAGCTACTACATACTACTATCACTTTCCTATAAGCTCCTAAAGAGAACATATTTCTATATGTGGCTTACATCTATTCACACCCTCTTTCTAAATTCTAACTAACCCCCCTACATAACCATTCTCATTCCACTACTCCTTCTGGATGCTACTGAATAACTAACTCCCTCTAGACCCTGCCATCTCAACCACTTTCTTGAGCCTTCTCGTGTATACAATTGAACCCTTGTTGGCTTGTTCCACAATTATGACACAATTAGTCACAATCTGTCCTCTAGAATCATCTCTCCTAGTCTGTGCTTACTAACATATTGGGGTTACTGAAGTACAACTCTGTCCTCAAGAATGAAAACAGGGATTCGCCTCATGATTTTATCTTCCCAAGTAGCTTTCTCAGCAGGTCTGTTCTGCAACTAAGCCAATATCCATCATACTAATTCATTATGGCGAAGTAAAAACCTCCCTAGAACCAAGATTTGTTTGTTCCACAATTCCTGTCAGTTCTACTCCCATTCCCGTAGGAAAATCAGATTCAGCTAACAGAAAGCCAATAGCCTGCTTGAGCTGGCCAACGCGGAATAAATATGAACCCAAGAGGAAAGAAGAAGCTTCAAGAGTCGAAATTCAGCTTCCATCTAGAGAGGACCACAGTATCCTTGTGCTATGTGAATTATGTTCTTAATTATGTAATACTATCATTGCGAATTAGGATGCCGAGTTAATGGCATTTTAATATGATCTGGTTCAATCACCAGTTGAACAAGTTGGACCAAGCACTAGTAGCCTCACCGGTTCAAAGATGTTATAAAACATTGTTCTCAACCATAGTCCTCATCTACACCTTGCTTTAATAATGCAGGAAAACATGGTCCTAGGCCAAGCTACCTAGAAATCTGACCAAATCATTTACCCAGTCAATTGTATCTAATTCAATATTTATAAACTCATTCAAAAATGCATATCTTTATATGAATAAAAGATGCATGCATAAGCATAATTTCAATACCAGATGTTGCACCTTGAGCATCCTTGCTCCCTTTGCTATGCAGCTGAGTACAAGCAATAACTCCAAGAGAGTGGTGAGAATCTTCATTTCTTCGCACCACGCGATCAGCAGAAGGCTCTCCCTCATTATTTACACCAACAGAGACATCTCCACTCGTCAAAAGTTTTGAATCATCCTCCAATTTTGAAACTCTAACATGCAATCCTCTAAACTTGGTGTTCAAAGACTCAAGTAATGTCTCAATCTTCCGCTTCTCACCTGCCAATTTGCTGTTTTCATCCCTCAACTTGCCTATAGTTGTCAAATTCTTCTTCACTTTTTCCTGCAATTCGCTATTTTTAATCCCAAGACCAGCCAAAACAATTTTATCACCCTCCAAAACATGAATCTTGCTTCTAAGTTCAACAAGAGCAATACTATCATCTACCCATTTTTCCTTTAACATCCTCAACTCCAAAATTTCAGCCTCTAATTCACCATTCTTTTTTCTTAACACATCAAGTGCATTGGTTTCATCAACCAATTTCTCCTTCAATTTCTGAACTTCACATTCCAATTCACTATTCTTCTTTCTCAATTCTCCAATAGTTTCTCTATCAACTGACCCAGTTATCTTAACTTCCTTCAACAAAGCTTCATAACTTTCTTTTGCTCTTTTCCCTTTTTCACAAAGTTCCTCTCTTTTTCTCAACTCTTCTTCACATTGTAACCTACTTAGTCTTTCCATTTCAACTTTCTCTAGAAGCTGAAGAATCTCAGTTCGGAGTTTGTTATCCCTACTCACCAAAGCAGCTTCAACTGTGTCATAAACTTCCATTTTAAACGCAGTACGAAGTACATTAACGAGTTCTGGAATCGTTTTTTCTTCGAAGTTAGCGTAATGGTTGGTTAAATGGAAACCCGGTGGTGAACCGGGTTCGGGTTTGGGTTGGAGGGTCATGGTAAGGTGGGAAAGATGAAAACTTTTGAAGAAATAGGTTTAGTGAAAGGTAGTGGGTTTTTGTAAAGGTAGAAATGTTGGGAATGTGGATATCACTGTGATGAAGGAAGGGAAGAGAGAGTGAGACAAGGAAGATCAAAATGGCGCCCAAAAGTAGAAGAAGAAAGGAAGGGTATCTCAACGACGTCGTTTTTCAAACGAGTGGGGACAAAAAGAGAGCATTTAGATGAGTTTGAGTTACTTTTTTAAGACTCAACCGGTTCAACTCGGTTTGCATGAACAATTATATGATTTAAATAATTATATGATTTTCTATTTTAATCTTTTTGGTCAAATGATATTTTTGTTTTAATTTAATTTTTCATAACTTCATCAATTGGTACGATTCATTCATATGTTTTTCCAAACCCAAACTCTAATATACGAAAAACACAAGATTTGTCAAAAAAAAAAAAAGAAAAACACAAGAAAAAATAAATAAAAAATTACCGTGTCTGCGTTTTAAACCCATACGATAATCGCTCTTCTCTTTCAGCGCCTCTCGCCGCTGTATCGTCGTCAGCCCGTCCGTCGTAGTCTCACCGTGTCTGCAAGTCCATCGCTGCTGTGTCCAAACCGCGGGTATGTCGCTTCATTCTTTGAGTCTGCCACTTTAATCTGTATCACCCTTTTCCGTTTTGTGTGGTTTCTAGGATTTTATGCTGTTAGGTTTGGTTGATTTCAATTTTTCTTGAATTAGGGTTTTTTAGCATATCTCGATTTCTAAGTGTATGTATATCTATGAATGTTTAATTTCTAAGCTAGGTTTAGGCATTTGTGTTTATTGAACTTGCTTGAATTCCCTGAGGTTTCAAAGCCTTGCTGCCTATACTATCAACTTTATGCATTTACGTGTTCACCATTACACACTGATGGAATATTTTTAATTGTTGTGTTCCTTTGATATTTTCATATTTGTTATGCTATTACTACTGCCAATTGATTCTGCTTATAATCTCGATGCTTGAATGCACATCTACTGCTAGTTGCCGGCTTCTTGTTCTTATTTTACTCTAAATTGATTTCTCCATTGGTTAATCCTAGCTGCTTTCATACAATTTGGAATGGTACAAGCAATTAATGTTTCACTTTGTGTTCAAAATGCAGTGAAGAAGAAGCCGATTCAAATGAGCAAGTATGGCTTGAACCTTAGGCCTGCAAAGCCTAAGAAGCAGCCACCGAGGCCTTCCATTGCCCTTCCATTTGGCTTTAATGAAGATGATGATAATAATGTTGAGAGAGAAATTGCGATCCAGGCTAGCAAGAGTAAGAGTCTCAAAGATGTAAGTTGACGTTATTCTCCTTGTTAGGTGGTTGTTACTTGTTATTAAGAATATTGAATTTGTTTGTTCAGGTTATGATATAGCGTTCTGTTTTTTTTTTTCCTTTTTAAGGTTGAGGAGCAGCAAAAGAAAGCCTTGGAAGAAGATCCAACCATATTTGACTATGATGGAGTCTATGACAAAATGAAAGAGAAAGTTACTCGTCCATTGATACAAGATCTCGAAGAGAGAAAGGTACGGTTGCAGTTCCTATCATTCTTTTAAAATTTCAATCAACTATTTTATTATGTTTATTGCTCAGTAGAGACACTTAAAGGAGACTCTATGTCAAGTTTTCATCATAATTATGACTCATGTGATTAGTGATATGAAGGTTCACATTCAAATACTTACATTAAGAATCCCAGTAAAATTAATTACATCTTTCTTTTTTGATAAAAATTGTTTTCATTTATTTAAATTTCTTAAAAAACTGCATTGTTGCAATAAGAATAGATAACAGTGAAATCTGTTTTACATTTTGATTTAAAATGATATTTCGTTAAACTGTCCTCAAAATTTCATAGATAATCTATGTTCTATACAACAAAAAGCACTTGCGTATATAAAAAATGCAACTGACACTGGTATGAGATTCGTATCCATGTGATTACTCAATCAGTAAAGCTAAGAGCTAGATGCTAAATCATTTCAGAGATTGACAAGGGAGAGAAACAAAAAAAGAGCAGAAAAAACACATTCCTGCAAACTGGGTTGGTACAATAGTTGAACCTTTTTGGGTTTCAAATAATAAACCAGAAAATACCTTGTGTGGCAATGGCCACAAATAGGGCTAATAACGAAGGGGACCTAATGGCTAATACTCCTCGTACAAAACAAGGTGAACAATGACTGAAACTACCAAAAGTGAAACCAATGCTAATGCAAAGAGCAAAACGGAGAGATATCTTAACAGTAGCAAAGACCAAGAGAAAAGAAATGGTCAATTTTTTTTGTTTTTTTGGGTGGGGTTTTGTCACTAACAACAGTCTAAATAATTTGGTCCCTCCCATCAATGTTTCATATTTTAAATTGTGAAATATTAAGATCTATATTTTCACCCTTTCAAGAGTATATATTTTGTAGACTGTTGTTAGTGACTTAGTGTTAATCCGGGTCTTGGTGTTTGAGGTGGATGAACTTTGTCTCTTAAAGTCTAGGAAGAATTTAATAGTCAACACATTGTTAAACTGGTGAAAACAGTCAAGTGTCTATTCCTTTCCAATGGTTTGGTTTAACTTATTTTTGTTTTACTTTCTTGAGGGCTAATGCTGAAATTCATTCATTTTGGGTTATTTGTGAAATGACATTATTACTCATCAACTTATAATTTTTTATGCAGCCAAAATATATCCATAACCTGATTAAGAAAGCAAAAGAGCGAGAACAGTATCGTGAGATTGTATATGAGAAAAAGATTGCCAAAGAGAGAAGCCAAGACGACCATCTCTATGCTGACAAAGACAAATATATCACTGAAGCATATAGAAGAAAGCTTGCCGAACGAGAGAAACAGATGGAACTTGAACGTCTCCGTGAACTTCAAGAGGAAAGAGAGGATGTATGTTCCTGCTTTTTTAATCTCATAAACTTTACATTGTTCTCATATCTCTTCTGGTTGTCAACCTGATCAGTGATGTATTTTAAAATAGTTTACAGTTTTCCTTTCTCCGTCTTTTTTTTTGAATTAATTTGGCATGCTTGTTTATGTTTTATTTCCTATACCTCTTTTTTAAAATTACTGACATATTTTGTTTTTAATTATTTGCATAGGTTACAAAGAAGAAGGACTTTCTGCTTGATTTTTATACAAACCTTGATAAAAATATTGCTTATGGTGCAAAAGATGCCCAAGCGAGAAAACGTGACCGGCAAGCTGAGAATAGAGTTCCAGAGACACCTGAGGAAATGTGTTCTGATGCATCAAATCAGCACCAGCGTGCTAATACATCGGATGAAGAGCAACGTTCATTGGCTCACGCAAGTTCATCGGTAGAGCCTTCAGGGAAAAAGATTGGCGATCAGGGTGAAACTTCCGATCTTTCTAACAGAATTGCCAGTCCTTTGGATATGAAGCCAAACCTTGCAATTTCTTCTGATGAAAAGAATTCAGTTGAGCAGCCATCAGCTTCAGCTTCTCAACCGAATCCAGAACATCACAAAAGAAGTCAAGATGCCGTGGCTGCAGCAAAAGAACGTTTTCTGGCACGTAAGCGAGCAAAGGAACAGTGAACATTTTCCTGTCTGTGCTCAGAGATGTCTAGTGACACATTGGTCTGTTTAGTCTTTAATACCCATAATGTTATGTTACATTAAATGCTATAGAACTTGTGACTCACAGATTGAAGTGGTTCCAAGCGGAAGAGATTTTCTATATTTGATTTAGTGATTTTGTATCTATCTTTCTCTTTATCAATCATTCTCTCTCATCTAAATAATTTTTATCAATTAATTTTAATTATCAATTTTACTCTAAAATACACTATTGTCACCCGTAATTAAAGATAGGGAATCCATTTTCGTTCCCAGGGTAGTATATTTTGCCAATTTTAATATGGTGTCTACGACTGGTGCTACATACACCATTTTTGTATTGATTGGCGATATTCAATCTCGGCCCAGAGGGGAGAGTGAGAGTGAGTGAGCGCAAAAAAACATTTTGATCGCAAACCTCCTTGTCTATTTAAATAAAGAGATTAATGGATATTGATAAATACACAAATGTAAAATTTTTTCATCATTAGGCCGATTTCTATACATTCAGAGTCGCTGTTCTTATAATGCTTATATAGAAAGACACGTGCCAAATAAAAATATCCTAAATTCTGTATTATATAGGTAGATATAAATAAATATAAATATGGATATGTAGAAAAGAAAGAATATCAATATAATTTTTTAAAGCAACTTCACAAATAAATGACTAGAAAAACATTCATAAATATGTGATGAAATTAAATGTTGACCTTCATATTAACGCATATTTTTATAAAAAAAGTCTAGCTTTTTTTTCACTGAAAAAAAGGTCTAGCTATAGTGTGAAACTTTGCATAACTACACACTTTAAACTAAATTTTCACTTTATTCTTCGATACAACTAGCAATAAATTCATGTTGTCGCACATCTGGCGTATCATTGATATTCTACGAATGTTTCGTTCAGTTTTTAAATTAAAAAATTATTTTATATATTAATAATAAATATTTATTTCGAATTAGCGACAAATATTTATCTCGTAATTTTTATATTTATTTATTTAAAAAGTAATTATTCCCTATTTTTTTATACAATAGTTATAAATATCTGTCATATATATTTTTTACAAATATGACATTTGCATTTTCTAAAAAGAAATGACTATTTCTCAATTCTTAACTTCTTCGACCTATTTTATATTCTCAATTTCAAACTTCTAAAAACCACCTCTTTTTTCTTAAAAAATCATTTTATTTAATGAATAAAATTTTCATTTTTATCCTTCATATTAATGCAATGTTTAAATAGAAGAATAATATTGATTTTTTTGATAATATTTTTACTCTCTTAATTTTGACAGTGGACTCCAATTTTTGCAATTCTTCCCCCTCCTTGAGCGAATATATATTATATATAAAAAGTAACGGTAATTTTGCGCGCGCGTTTGCATGATCCTTTGAATTGAATCAAAATTGGAAGAAGCGGAAGAGAGGCGAAAATGGAGGGAAAGAGAATGAGTTCGGAATCACAACCAGATAGCACGATTCTACTCACCAAAATCAAAGGTTCTTCTTAATCAGAAAAATCAGATACGTAATTAATTTCCCTAAACCTTACAATTCAAATTTTCAATTCAGAATTCACTCGAAATTTGCTCCTAAAACTCACCAACGGAAGCTCGCCGCTCATTCTCATCGATCGATTTAGAAATCACTGTACCCTTCCACACTCCAACTGGTTCGTTCCCTTCAAATCTCAAATCTCACAATCCTATAATAGTACTATTCTATATTCGTCGTTTTTGTTTAACTTTTTTGTTCTTCAATGCAGCTTCTGCGGCTCCGATTTGCCGTGCGGAAAGGAAGTTCTCACACTTCGCAGGGAAACACACGTGCACAGAATAGGTCACTCACTCACTCACTCTATCTTTTTTTTTTGCTTGTTCTTCAATTATGTTACCGTTCTCTAGGTTTTGAGTTTTTGTTTTTTGCTTTGCTTTGCTTTTAGATGTCATGTTGAAAGTGATGCTGATTGTTCAGAAGCTTTTGCAAGAAAACAAACATAGTTCCAAGAGAGACATTTATTACATGCATCCATCTGTGTTTTTGGGTGAGTCTTCAGAAATTTGCAACATGGTAAATATTCTTTTGGAGTAGTTTCTGTAATACTAACACCTTTAATCGAAGGCGTGTCTCAGTGTCTGACACCAACACGATATTGATACCTTAATTACATCCAATTAATTCATTTTTTCAAATTATTATCGGTGTCGACATATCAGGGTCAGTATTGTGTCCGGTGTCCGTGTCAATATTCGTGCTTTATAGGGTGTAGTCAAATTGAATTCTAATATAAACCACCATAGCCGCCATCACGTGTAAAATGGCCATGTCGGATTGTTGAAATCTCGCCACCACTGCCATGGCCGCCATTCGATGACACTGCTTCACGTATTGAAAGCTCAGATGTCTTGTTATGGAAAACGTTAACAGAGATCTACTATGGTTCTTCATTGTACTAAGGCTTTGCTTGTCACAATTTTATGCATAAGATTGTTTAAAATTAAATGCATTGACTGCTATATTGTTAATTCTTGAAAGATTTCTTTTAGGGTAAAGGTTTATCTTACGGACTTCATTTTCATGTATTCTATTTATTTCACATTGCAGACCAATCAATTGTGGACCGTGCTATTAATGATTTATGTGTGCTTATGCAGTGCAGTCGCCATAACCTCAATGTGGTATATTTTTTTCACTTTATGGTTTTATTTCTGTTTTACTTTCCGTTTGGCTCTCTTAATTTAGTGGATTTTGGTGAACAAAACCTTCATCTGATTTTTTTAGTATGCTTCTCTTGTTGTGTATTCATTTGAAATAGGAAGTAAACCATATTTCATTTTTCTTTTTGTAGGTTTCTGCCGGGAATGGGTACAAGATGAGATCATTTAATCTTAAAAAATGCACTTTGCTGTCAGAATTCTTTTTATATGAACAATGATGATAGTTTTATTATACATGTAGTGCTATTTTATGGATGCATGTACTTTTTGTAGAAAGCAAATTCTTGCTGCTGATGCTGTTGTGTATCTAAAAGTTATGGCACTGGCTTTTGAATAATGTCATTATAAGATTGTTACAAACTAAGATTGAGTTCATATTTAAATTACATTTTGTTTTTGGAATTATGAGATTTTCTGTTGCTTTCATATATTTCACTACTATCATAATTATGTAAGTGATAAGTTATGATTCCATTAGGATTCTTCCTAGTTTATACTAGTACTGGGTACATTAATAAAGCTGCCGTTTGTGGTATTCAGTCGTCTAAAGTCTAAATTCTTATCTCCTGCTGCATTACCAATTATTGATCACTTTTTTCAAGGCTGATATTGTTTGCCTTCTATTCAGCTCTCCACACTCCAATCCATGCTCAAATGTGTTCAACTGATTAGAATTATGGATCAAATTTGTTTCTTCTATAGGTTAGTTATGGGCTGGATTAGATTCGTTGAAGGTAAAAGGATATTTGATTGCATCAGTTCCCCCAACACCGTATGAACTAAGAACTAACCTTAATGTAGTTATTAATTTTTACCATTTAAATCACATGCCAACCCTTTGCTTTTCTGCAGGCCCACCCTATTCCTGTTTATGTTGAAGAAGTTAAAGGTATCCTATTTTTTGGGTGAATAAACTGTAGCTATTTAGTTTCCTTCTTCTAATTAAATTTTCTGCTTCATATTAACTTAAAAAAAAAAGTGATCAGAGATGAAGACAGACATTGCTTAACTCTTGACTATAGATATCGTAAGTGGTGCTCATTACATATTAGTTGTCGAGAAAGAATCAGGTAAGCAAATGCTTTTATTTTTTAAGGGATTAAACGAGGAGAAAAATAAAGTATTTTCCTAACACTTTCTATTGAGAAGATAGTCATTGTTGAACATGCAGTTTTCCAGAGATTAGCAAATGACCAATTCTGCAATTCAAATCATTGCATTGTCATCTCTGTAAGCTATTTTCTATAGACCTCAGCTCTTTTACAACAATATTTCTTTTTGTATTAATTTTATCTTTGTACAGGGAAGAGGCTACCCAGATATTCCTACAAGAAGGTGTGAAGCAATATGCCAGCTTGAACAATATGAATGTGTCTAGTTGTATGCATTGTAGCCTCTCATTTCACATTATGAATGTGTCTTGTTGTATGCACTGTTGAAAATGTGCATGCTTGGTATTCCTTTGATTTTATCCATATATTGTATCCTAACAGGTTTTTGCGGCTTCTGGTTGAGAATTTGCACATTCCTGCTTATTGCTTGGTAGACTGTGATCCCTATGGCTTTGACATCTTAACCACTTATAGATTTGGTTCAATGGTTAGTATTTGCAAGTTTATCAATTCAGAAGTGCTTCAACCTGCATAGCATTATTACAGGGTTATTGAGTGGATTGAATCTCCTTCCAATGACTGAGTTTCATTTTCGTAGCCTGTTTGACTAATCCATAACTTTTCTTTTAGCAAATGGCCTATGACACGAAGCATCTTCGTGTCCCAGAGATACACTGGCTTGGAGCTTTTCCTTCAGATTCTGAGAGATATTTTGTTCCAAAGAAGTGCCTCCTTCCTCTGACTGCTGAAGGTAACTACTGATATTAATTGTGGTGCTTCAGATTTGCATAGTTGCATATTTGATCTAATCAATATGGTGACTTTAATATTCTTATTAGACAAGAAAAAAATTGAAGCCATGTTACCTAGGTGCTACCTGCAAAGGGAGGTCCCACAATGGAGGTAATATTTATATACATTTCATCATATCTGTTCTTTTTTTTCAACTGGTTTGAGATTTTATAGTGTGTCTTATCTGAATGGTTTTCATGAAGGTTTGAGCTCCAAATGATGCTGCAGAAAGGTGTGAAGTTTGAGATTGAAGCGTTATCTGTGCAAACGTTTTCATTCTTGACAGAGTCTTATATACCATCCAAAATTCATGGTAAAGTTAAAATCTAGCTTGTTGGACATTTGTGTCTTAAGCCCTATACAAGCAATTGGGCTTGCACACATTTCATAATGAACCATTTATTATGCTTTTCGTAAGATCAAGGCCTCCCTACTAAGGTGAAAACCTTTTTAGGACTGTTCAATACAAATGTTTTATTGCATATTCATACACATATACCTCAGATGTGTGAGTTTTCAGTTAATGTCCTTTTGCATTGCAAGTTACTTGTACGTTGCAGAATGGTTTCATTGGTATTTTAGAGTAGCAGGGGGTCACTCTAGGATAGATCAATTTTTGTCTACCAATCAAAGATTTGACTTAAATATAATTTTAATTATTTTTCTTTATTTAATATTCGTTTTGGTTATTTATTTTTTATAATTGATATATTTTAATCATTGTTATAATCACAACAAAAATTATAACATCCGGTTATTGGAATCCCTTATAACAATTGTCAATATGTACCCAGTGTAATATTTTTTGAAAACAACATCCATTTAACTCAATAACATACTTACACTTAAAAAAGTTATTCTTTCAATGTTTTGAAACATATATAAACTCTTTAAAATGAAAGACATTTATCAAAGTTTATTATATTTTCACCACCTCATCTGTTAAGATTGCACACTTAACTTTATAACTGATACAAGATTTGATCTCAATAGTTCATGACAATAATTATACTTGTTTGAAAGAGTTATGGTGAAAAAGAATTAAATACACCACTTATAAAAGATAAATGACTAAAATGAATAAAAAAATAAAGGACGAATATTAAGTAAAAGACAATCAACCAAAATTATATTTAAGTCTAAAGATTTTAAAAAATGTTATTTGAAAACAAATAGTTGACGTAATACTAGACACATACTAACTATTCACCTTATTTATATTGTAGGGTGAACAATATTTTTTTTGAAAAAAAAATTAATTTTTTTAGTTTCTTTTTTCAATTTTTATTTATTATTAAAATATTTTTTTTAACATATATAGAAGTTTAGGGTTTAGGGTGTGAACAATATTTTTTTTGAAAAAAGAAATTCATTTTTAACTTTTTTTTTTCAATTTTTATTTATTATTGAAACATTTTTTTGTAACATATATACAAGTTTATATCATTAACCACATTGAATATTTTATTAACGATAAAATTTAGTGTTAGAGGTCAAATAAGTATTCTAATTGACTAATGTCATATATTTTAGTGGTTAATGTAATATATAATTTAAAAAGTGGTTAATTATATATCTTTTAGTGGTTAATGACACAAATTTTTATATTTAGTGTTAGTGATTAAATAAGTAGTTTAAAGTGGTTAATGTCATGTAAATAATTAATGAACTATATATATTTAAAAAGTAATTAATTACATTTTTAAGGTCCATGAAATATTCAAGGTGGTTAATGACACAAATCTATATATTATATTACAAAAATATTTGTAATTGTTTTGCAAAATAATTGTTTTTTTTAAAAAAAAAATTACACTTCTACGCCATTTCACCATTTTACCAAGGATGTAGTGGGAGAACCCGGTAAGAGGGATTGTCTACTTAATCCACCATTCTTTCATCTCGATAAACTCATTTCTTTTGGGTACAAAGCTCAATAATATCATTTTAGTTACTACTTAATCTTCTAAATATACACTTAAGTAACTAAATTCTATTCCTTTTTAAATAATAAACTAAACTCTAAAGTTACAGAATCTGTCTCATATATGCATGAGTCAAAATAAAATCTCACATATATCACTTAGTAAAATATTATCAAATTTTTTTAAAGTAGTTTCTTTTTTCATAATATTATCAAATATTATCATATATTCAAAATACATTTTAGATTAACAAATTTAAAAGTATTTTTTTGACAACTATACACCTCCGGATTGGACAATCCAGTGAGCTTCGGAAGTGGGTGAAAAAACTCTTTTTTTTAAATATTACTAGACACTAAAATGATTCTATATTCATATATTTTATCATATCAAAAGATATTATTTTCAAATTTAATATCGTTAATTACTTTATTATTATGTGTTAAATATTTAATTTCACCAAGAGTGTGTTTCTATGAATTAATTGAAAATTTTAGAAAATTAAAAGTTTTAAACAATTCAAAATATTTTAATTGCATTTTCTTCATTAATAAATTGTGTTGTTTGAATAGAACAATTGTTTATTTAAATTTTGGTCATATTTATAAATTTAAAAAGTGTTAAGGCAAAAATGAAAATTAAAAATGGCGAATTTTTTTGAAAGTTTATAAAGACAAATTTGAGATTCACATTGTATAAATTTAAAGAAGAAATTTAAAATTCTTATTTTTAAGGTAGTATTTGAAATTCTTCAAATTTAGTTTTGATAAATATTTCATAAATCAATTCATTTTAAAAATTATCCAAATTTATCATCCAGAATAAAATTTACATAAAAGAATTAGAATTACGCTCTAAAAGTACATTACCTCAAAAAAAAAATTCATCCAAACACACTCTAAAAATATTTTTTATTTACTCAATTTTAAATATTTTGTAAAAGAAATTTATAAAACTGTATTATTATTCATGAACAGCCGTGCAAACTGCAAAGCGTGAATGTAAATATAATTTTCTTAATTATAATGCACTTTAGTAATATTACTAATTTATGTTGAAATATGAAAATTAAATTTAACACATTTATACAGTAAACACATTAATTACTCTATTAGTTTTTTTAAACACAAATAAAAAAACAATATATACTTGTAATAAAGCGCCGAAGTAGTATTTGATAGTAGTACTATTTAGATATATTTAATCGTACTATCTTTAATTTACAAGAAATAGTGTTGTAAGAATAATTTTTTGAACTATATTATGTTTCTAATCCCCAAAAAAAAGTGTCTTTAAGAAAAGGATTAACTCACACCAATAAGAAATAAGAACAACTGTGAAAAACATTAACAAAAAAAACACAGAACATAAACAAATTTAGTGTATTTTTGAAATTACTTAAAAGGGTCAAACAGTCCACCCTCGCGAAAGAAGGAGAGGACAAATGCAGTGCCAAAGGCGTGGTCTCTGTCTCTGCATTATAAGGGTGGACCATCACTATCACTTCAAATGGTAAATAGCAGGCTATACAGAGTACTCAAAAAATAAAAAGTAACCGTCTCTATGAAAAAGGAAAGAATTATAATCCAACAAAGATAAAAAGAAGAGGCACAAGAGCATTCAAAAACTCATCTCTATCTTTCTTCGTGGTGAGTTTCTCTTCTTCTCTTTCACCTCAAGAGTGTTAATTTTTTTTTTTCCAAATCAAAATTATAGAAGGAAACAACTATTCTCATTTATAATAGGAAAAGTAGATGTTCACACATGAGATAATATATAGTTTCACCCATCCACTACCATAAACAAATACACTTATTTTTCATCTCATGTATATCCAACATAATTAGATATCAATAGCTAAATATACAATCTTAAAATAGTTTTATTTTCAAAATTTTCATACAAGAGTTTTTGATAATCCAGTTCTTAGTATTATTTATTTATTTTCTGTATTCGATCATCTGCGCTTAGAGAATATAAAGTGTTGATGGTTAGATATGGAAAATAAAAAAATAACTCTACGGATTGGATAATAAAAAATTCATGTGTGAGAATTTTAGATTAAAGGCTATGTGAAAATTGTAATTCGCATTTTCGAAATCGAAAGTTATAATTGGTATTGGATTACGTTAGATATGATAGGGAGATAAGTGTATTTGTTTGTTTGTTTTATTATATTAAATATAAATGATATGTTGTTTTTGGCGACATTTTGTTATGAACCAATTATTTCTATTTAACTAGTTTGATGCATTTGTTTGAAACTGGATACGTTGATTTAATCAATTGTTGGAAGAGTAAGATGAAGATGAAGATGAAGATGAAAAATTCTGCCCATAAATTGATGAAGCTGTAAATTCAATAGAATGACTGCATTTTTTATATGTATCGGAGCACACAAATCCCCTTGTTGTTGATTAGTCCTTATGCAGAGAAAGTGAAGGACTCAATTGGTCCAAGCATTCACGATTGTTTGCTCAATCAACTAAGTACAAATTCAAGGACAGGTGAAAATGTTGAAGAAAGACATTAAGATTGAGAAGGTTTAAATAACTTTTATCATTGAATTAGTTAATTACATCAGTTTGGAACCCCTAATTTTGTTGCTAATGATGTTCATTTTCATCTAATTAGTTAAACTATCTCTATTTTTGGTATTTTTGTCTTGTCTACTGAAAACATATTTTATTTTTAAGCTTCAATGTTGCTTTCTTTTGAAATAGTATAATAGAATTGTATGAGTCAAATCTCCTTATGTTATTTTTTTATAATAAGTCATAGCTCTTATATATTTGTCACATACAATTACTAATATAATTTGGGTTAGCTACTTGATGTTTATTTAAATTGCTGTAGGATTAATTTCTTTGCCAAAAACATAGTTTTATTTCATGAGTAATGAGTTTGCAAATCGAAAGAAAAAGTTTGATTGCTACGAGGCTCTGATTTTTACTTATACTAAATATTAGTCTCATTGTGCATGATATCATTGTAAAGTTCCAAACAAACAAAAAAATCTGTAAATATAACAAATATATTATAGGTAAGGAGATTGTAGGTAATTATTTACAAGAATGAGTATTCATGTAAAATTGTTTATTTCATTAATTAAAATTTCATATATTTTCAATTTTATTGCCTATAAAATTAGTACAAGTGCATTTTCTTAAGTGATTTTTGTATGGTTTTTAACTTAAACAATTATAATTTTTTTTAAATATATAGTTTCTTAAAAGTTTGTTATAATCACGGAATATGTATTTTAAATTAAGAACCATATGAATAACTGTTATAATCACGGAATAGTTTCTTAGTTCCATAAAATTATTACAATATTGTTAAATAATATTCTTCGATTCTACACTGGGTGATTCACCGTAAAAGAAAAAGTTGTCTCAATAAATTACTCTTTCAATTTTTAATTTAACATTAATTATTTTTTTTCAATTATATTATCTAATTAATATTACATTCATTATTTATCTTCAACTTTACATTAATAGTTTAATGGTACTTGATAAAGATAATTTAATAATTCGGGGAATGAAGTCATGTTTATAATCTCAACCATTAATTCAATGTTTTGAATGAGAGAGGAAATGTATTCAACAAAAAAACAAAAAAAAATAGAGAGAAAATGTGTTTAAAAATCAATATAGAGGATTGGATGGTTGAGATTATAACATGACCCACTTATTTTTTTCAACATGAGAGAATCCATTCTCAATATTATTAATTTTTATTTTTCATTTATATTTTTTTTGTACAACATTTTATTTTTTTTTATAAAATAATCAAATGAGTCACTTATTTGGTTGCAATGAAAAATGAAAGAAAAGAAAGGAAAGGAAAACAATGGAAAATGACCACTTTCCACAGAATAAGGATACATATACCTTTACACTGAAAGATCTTATTAACACAAGTTGTTTTCAATGCTTCTATCTGTCAAAAGCTGCTGCTGCTTTATCAACAAAACCCTACTTACTGATAATGGTCAAATGTTATGTTGTGAGGCTGAGAAGCCATTGCAATCACATATTGTTTAGTGGAAGCAGCAAGAGGTGGGCTTCTCTGAATATTCAATATTTTTCAGAGGTTACACATACTCTGGCTTTGACAATATAAATTACAAGATTGTAACATTACTTTTTGTTCTACTTCTATATCATAGTTGAATCATATGAGGACTTTCTGAGACAAATGCCCTGTCCATTTTGGGTTGAACTGGTATTTTCAACCAATTTGATTGATGTTCTCATTAGCCAATTCCATTATAGGACACCTCCTTGGATCATCTTTTAAAACCACATGCTGAATTATCTGAAGCTATGTTTGACAGATATGAAATGAGGATCATGAAAATATGTTATTTATCTACAATACTCATCATCATTCCTTCTCTAGCTCCTGCCCATTACTCATCATCATCATGCCAATACCAACCATAACTAGATAATGCTTGTCAGTTCTCATGGTTCAAAATATTAGATAAAGCACTGGAAGATAATCTCTTAAATTGGCTAACTAATTACCAATTTAAATATTATTGTATTCTTTCAACTTGCTACTGTCATAAAATCATGAGCAAAATAGTGATAGATTGCTCAGTTTTTTTTTTTTTGGAGATTGCTCAGTTGTTTAGTTCCATTCTTGATTGTATATGTTCACTCTCTTATTGATAATGAAATGTTCTTGAACCACTGCAGTGAACATTTACGATAAGGAATTTAATTAACCAAAATTTTCCAACTATGAGTTATTCAAAATGACTTCTCTATCTTTTATATACATAACAGTATCAAAGTAGATTATGTGGCATAAAATTGCATACAGGATATACTACCAACATTAAATATCTAGACAATACAAATATTTTTTTTAAGTGGAAAGCTCATAAAGAGAAAGCTTTCACAAGAAAAATATGCCAGATTATTTGATACAAGACATGAACATTCTTCAAGCAAATACATCTGATCAAAACATATATTTTGACATGATTATTAACAATTCTAGCTTCATGCAACAAGCATTTATCTCCATAAAGGTGCAATATGACCATCCTTTCAATGGGAGCAACCTGTGACGTCAATATTGTAGTTTGAATCAACACCAGAGCAACAATGTGAACTCATAAGGACTACACGTCAAAACTGTCGCACTGTGCATGAAACTTTTGTCTTAGATCCTGGGTAGAAAAACCAAACAATATAATCTAATAGTTAGTTTCAGAACTTCATCATCCTTCCCTTGAAATTCTTATATCAGAAAATAGTTTTCCATGTCCATAATCCTAAATTGTATATGCAAGGACAGGATCATTCACTGAGATTTGATCATTATCCCTGTAAGCTTCACCCGTAGCTAGACCCAGACTCACGGTTGTGCAAAACCAATTCCTCAGTAATAAACAATTCTAGTGGCTTCTTATAATTCTAATAGCTACCAATACCATTACATTCAAACCTAAAAGTATGAAAATTGTAAAGTTACAGATTGGAAAAACAAATTACAGTCTATTAGTGGTTAATATATCAAAGCTATAGGGATCACGGTATACCAAGCAATAAGCCGGTCGGAATGTGCATATTCTCAACCAGAAGCCGCAAAACCCTGTTAGGATACAATATTTGGATAAAATCAAACAACCACCAAGCATGCACATTTGCAACCGTGCATACAACAAGACACATTCATAATGTGAAGTCCGAGGCTACAATGCATACAACTAGACACATTCCAGAATTGACTTAGTGTATATTTGAATAAGCATTCGACAATAAATCCTTGATAACAACGAACTATGAATATACACTAAGTCAATTCAATTACCATGTTGACCTATGAATATGAACCAATCAGACCACACATAATGATTGAATATCTTGTTTTTTGTCCTAAAAGTAAAATATATTGACCACAGATTTAGTAACAGACACAATATAACAATATGCCATGTTTTCTGAAATAGTGTCTCACATGGAAATTGGAAATACACATATGAATGAAAAAATCATTAGGCATTAAAAAAGTCTTTTTCAAATGCTCACTGAAACTCACCAAGAGTCCGAAAGAAATAACGTAGCATGACACTTCCAATTATTATGAGCCTGACAAACTATTGCAATATGTAATAATTACCTGAGGCTAGGACCATTAACCTTATCAAAGAGCTGGTGACATTGGAAATCTCTGGATTTGTCTCTCAAATTGTCTGGTCAAACATGTGAAGGCAGTCATTTACTGAGAAGACCACTACTTAATTGGGTCCAGAAGCCAAACTTCAATTACGGTACCAGTACAATATATATAACCAGTCATCAGGGTAATCTTGTAGCATGTTGAGACTTTGCCATTTCCCTTAAGACAGCACCAACAATTGCTGCCTGCTCAAGGCAGTCAGCCTTGTGCAATGCATCTAAAAGAACAACACATGTTTTGCTATATACATGACAACCTTTCCATCGAGTTTCCTCAAAAAGTTTATATGCATCCATTGCTTTATTGGCACTGCTTAATCCTTCTATCATAGCATTATAACAAGCAGAATCAGGCATGCCCCCACTTGCCTTAAATCTATCAAATAGGCCTCTCGCCTCCATAACATTTCCAGCCTTCGCAAGTCCCACAATCATTGTGGTGTATGTGATAGTATTAGGTTTTAACCCTTGTTTCTGCATTTCTTGCCAGAATACAAAGGCCTTATTAAACTTTCTAATCATACAAAGACCATTTATCATAATGCTGTAGGTTACTTCATTGGGAGAACATTTTAGGTTTTTCATGTTCTGAAAGCAGACTTGAGCTTCATCAATTTCTTCAGCTTTCACCAATGCACCGAGTAAGCAATTCCATGTGTATGTGTTTGGAGTCAGACCTTTCTGCATCAGCTCCTCCAAAATTAAGTATGCTTCATCAATCCTTCCCACCTTGCCAAACCCATCAATAAGACTACTGTAGATAACTACATTTAAATCAACACCTATTGATTTTGCTTCTTCAAATAACATGTATGCTTCATCAAGCCTATCAATTTTAGCTAGTCCATCAACGACAGAACCATAAGTTACAACAGTAGGTTGTAGGCCTTTTGTCTTCATTTCCTCCAGTAGTTGGTATGCTTTATTGACCTTACCAGACTTGCAAAATCCATCGATTACAGTGTTGTAAGCAAGGACATCCAAATGTAGTCCTTGTTCCTTCATCTCATAGAACAACTTATACGTTTCTTTTGAAAAACCTGCTTTCACAAGACCGTGAATTAGAATTGAGTAGCTCCGAACATCAGGAATTAACCTCTGAGTTTTTATTTCTTCAAATAAAGCCCTACCTTTGTCAACTTCACCAGCTTTGAAAACACAATCCATGTAAGTATTAAGAAGCATCAGATCAGGAGAACAGCCCCTATACACCATCTCTTTGTAAATTTTATGACCATCCTCCTTCCTACCACACTTAAAAAAGTTCTTAATGAGAGATGTATAGACTACTACATTTGGAGTTTCATCAGAATCTAACATCTTTTCATAAAGACTATAAGCATCATCGACCCTGCCACGTCTGCCCAAGCCATCGATAAGCGAACAAAATGTTCTTGAATCAGGAGTACAAACTTTATGATCCAATCCTAAAAATATGGAGCAAGCTTCATCGAGTTTTTGAGCTTTACATAGTCGATCAATCATTATATTTACGGTCATGATATTCGGGAATAAGCCAGCCTCTTTCATACTATCCTGAACTTTCAGGGCTGCTTCAAGTTCTCCTGCTTTACAAAGCATCTCAATTAGAATATTGTAGGTTGTGAGATTCGGCGCGGCATCTTGTCTCATTTCTTCGTGGATCCTCAATGCTTCCTCTAACTTACCCTTTCTTCCTAAGCAGGTTAGTATGCAATTATATGCAATGACACTGGGTATACACCCCTTTCTCTTTTGTCTCTCAAGCAAACTGTATGCTTCATCAAATTTCCCAGCTGAACCATAACCCATAATCATGGTATTATAAGCATAGATGCAAGGGACACTTCTGTTGAAATCCAGTTCTTCAAACAACTCAACAGCTTCATCCAACCTCCCAGCCTTGCAAAGAACTCCGATCAAGCTAGTATATGTGACATCGTCAGGAACCAACCCTTGTGCCTTCATCTCATGAAAGAATTTCCAGGCCATATCCACCTTACCAACTTTACCAAAGCAGTCTATACATACATTATAGAGGACAAGGTCAGCAGTGAATGAGTTGCTCTTCATCTCATCCAGCAAGGAAAGAGCAGCATCTATGCGACCCTCCCTAGAAAACACGCGAACAAGTGTGGTGAAAAGTTGTACATTTGCTTCATAACCTATTTCCTGCATTTGGTGAAAGAGAGTGAGCATGGGATCAGCTTCATGAACCTCAGCGAGAGCTCCAATTAGTGTCGTGTAAGCTGAATAGGCAGGGCGAAACTTGAACTTCCTCATTATTTCAATAACACCAAAAGCTTCTCTTAGCTTCCGCGATTTGACTAAACTACCAACCAATTCTATGCAAGTATTATTAGCAATTCCAAATCCAGCCACACTCATTTCTTCAAGAATCTGTTCCAAGCAGTCCAAGTTTCTAGTCCTAGCCATAACCATGAGAAGTGCATTGTACACTTCTTGGCAATGTGGTTGTTCAGTTTTTCCCTCCATCCACCTAAAATACTGCAATGCAATATTCAAGTCCTTTAACCTCCTCATCACTCCAACAATAACTTCTGGTTGAGACATTTCATCAAACATGTTGAGTGCATCCTCAGTAGCAGGTCCCCATTGACCAGTGTCCAAAACCCCACATACATCATACACTGTCTTTCTCATACCCTCAACTTTTGCCGCATTGTTTTGGTAGGTATCATCCATAAAGGGATTAACTTTACCATACAATTCAGAAGAAGAAGAAGAAGAAGAAAAATGAGACCCATTTGAAGATGATGATGAGAACCTCTTGGATAAAGGACCAATTTTCTCACATTTAAGAAAAAATCGAAACTTAATAACTGCAACAACAACAAGATCAACAACAATAAAAAAAAATCAAATTTGAGATTATAATAACCTTGTAAAGAGAAAATGATAATAAGGGTGATAATAACACATTGAATAAAAAGAGAGGAAAAAAAAAAAAAGCAAAAACCTTGAACCCTTAAAAGAATCTTCATGGGATGATTAATGGAGAATAATTAACAACAAGGTGAACAAAAACAGAGTAGACCATGCGCAGCTGAGAAGAAAGGGGGGGTTAAATTTTATTTGATTTTTTTAAATTGAAGAGGACAGATATATTTATTATTTAATTTAAAAATATTTCTTGAATTAATTTTTAGAAAATATAATAAATTAATATAAATATAAAATAATTTTGGAATTATTTAAATTAATATGAATATAAAATAAATTAATATTAAAATAATCAAATATGTTAATTTTGGAATTTAATAAATTAATATATTATAAAATAATATAATTTATTTTAAAATCACAAAGATAATGAATCATTAAAATTTAAAATATAATAAAAGAAAAATTATGTTCAAATTTATATTGAATATTTTAAGGTTGAAACATTTTTTTAATATATTTTTATAGAAGAATACGTGTTTGAAAAATTTATCCCTTTTACATCTTATATTATTCATGTAATACATAAAATATTACTATCTCTGATTATAGAAAAAAAATAATAATAAACAATATCAATACGCTCATTAATTGTTTTAAATTTTTTGATTATTTTTAAATATATATTCTTAT
>JBBPBQ010000004.1:49934836-49964379 GCA_037974755.1 Cicer yamashitae
CTTTTTGTTATATATATAATCAAAAAATTCTCTTTATATATAGAACTGGAGGAGAGTATATCACAACCAAATTCTTAAATCATATTACCTCCACCCTAAATATATTTGTCATTCGTTTCATACATTAAGTGTAAACTATATTACTTTTTAAAATATAATTTTCAATTATTCAAAATCTAATAAGAATACATATTATTTAATATTTAAATATTAGTTCTTTCAAAAAATCTAAATATTAGTTTTACATAGATAATATAAATAAATAAATAAATAAAGTATATTAAATATGAATAAAATTATCCATCATTCAGGTAATATCTCTAATGTTTATAATAATAATTTTACTATTATTATCATAACATATTAATGATTATTGCTCCTAAAAAATGATTGTGTATTTACATATAAGATAATATTTTTTAAGAATACATATTATACATTTATTTTCAACTTGTTATTTAAATAGGTCATAACTACTGTTAATATTTTTTAAAGAAAATATTTCTATTTTTTCTTTTTCTCAGAGAACAACACAAGACTAAACTAATTGGTAACTAACTTATGAACAGTGCAAACTTAGCTTAAACATCTCTCACTAGTAGCATTGCTTTGTGCCGATTGACTCATGCCTCACAGCATCCATAATTTCAAGGTTTCATTAATCACTGCTTTTAGAAAATTCAGCTCTTGAATTGTGAACATTGTAAAGCCAACTTTGTTTGAAGAGACTTAATGTCTGTCTTTTTGAAGTCACTACAATCAAAGTTTTAATATTCATTCTCTTTTCTCACTTTCCCTTTCTCTATTGTGCTAGAGAATGTACTATCCTATTAAATTTGACATCTCTTCCTCCCTAATTGATTGGAATGATCTCACATGTTTAGCACTCACCAGCTCCAATCCAATGTGCATATTTTTCTTAGCTGCTACCAATAGTTTCCATAGAGTGAAAATACAATGTAAGTGCAACAATAAGCTACAATTTCTGCAACAAGAAAGCAAGGTCTCTTTGAGCAAATTTAATGACTTCATGAGTTTTCAACACCTCTTAGGCAATTTCTTTAGAAGAAACTTTGAATTGATCTACCAATATCTACTTCATATAAAAGGTGGTCCTAGTACCTTATAACAACACAAATATTACATAAATGCAACTATTGTGCATATACAACACCATAAGGGAAACATTACTCTGTAGTTCTTATTTTCATTTTTATTATTCTTAGCAGGAGAACCAAGATTCTCTCAAACATCATATAACAAACAATAATCCCTAATTTAAATAAATCACTCAACCATAAAACTCTAAACATAAAACTACAAACCAATTCCCACAAGTCTCAAGAGATTAGTCTCTGCAGTTACACGCTTAAGATACTCAGTTTACACCAAAAAACTAGAAACCAATTTTTCAAGGACTATACTCTAAACACAATAATCATAAAACTCAGAAATATGTGCAATATGATCCATAGTGTAACTAGGAATCTTATCAAGTTTAACAGGATTGTTCTTCCCTCCAACCAATTTAGCTGGATTCCCAACAACAGTAGTCCTAGGAGGAACATCCTTAATCACAACAGAACCAGCACCAATTTTAGCACCATCACCAATCTTAATATTCCCTAAAATACAAGTTCCAGCACCTATCAACACCCCATCACCAATCTTTGGATGCCTATCACCACAAGCTTTACCAGTCCCTCCTAATGTAACACCATGCAAAATTGAAACATCATTCCCAATAACAGCAGTTTCACCAACCACAATCCCAGTTGCATGATCCAACAAAATCCCACTTCCAATTTTAGCTCCTGGATGAATATCAACTCCAAAAACTTCAGATACCCTATTCTGAATCATAACTGCTAAAACTTTTCTTCCTTTTAGCCACAAATAATGAGCTACCCTATGAGCTTGACATGCTAAAAACCCTTTGAAATTCAAGAAACAATGCACATGACTTATACAAGCAGGGTCTCTTTCATTAACTACTTTTAAATCATGTTTCACAGCATCCATAATTTGTTTATCAGATTCCAAAACTTTAACAAAAAGATCAGAAAGTGTTGTGCTTGGAACACTTACACTGCTTAATTTAACAGCAAGTTGATTAGACAAAGCACTTTCCAATGATTTGTGACACAAAATTGAAACATGATAGTAAGTGGATAAAATTGGTTCAACAGTGACATCAACTTTGGCTTCTTCTTGCATCTTTGTCCAAACACAATCTTCAACCTCATCATCATTTCTTTCAAATTGTTCCACAACTGAATTAGTGTGTAAACTGTTGTTCACACCAAAATTGAAACTTGGTGTCAAGATTTTGTTTCCATAGGAATTTTCATTTTTGATTGAATTGGGATCAATAGAAGAAGAAATTGACATGAAGTGATGAGATTGAGATGTGTGGTGGCTAAGAGAAAGGAGGGACCATTTTTTTGGTGTTGGATTGACAAAAAAATTGAGGAAACTTTTTCTCATCGTACCTTGTCTTTGATTGAAGAACCAAAATATTTTTGTCAAAGGTTAGTCCTAGAATATTTCATTTCATTATATTATATATAGTATAGTAATAATAATGTAAAACCCTATATTAAATCAATCCCCTTTTTTATTGGGCCCAACACTGTACTGACTATGGGGTCAAAAAACATTATATGAACAATACTTAATTATTTATTTGTGGATTCAATTATTATTAATAAAAAATATTTTCATTACTTATGTTTTGCATTTACTTCAATAGTTAATAGGTTTGCATCACATATGATAATGTGTTCAAAAATAGAGACTATATTTATCATAAGCAAATGTTATTGGTTAGTTTTGTTAAAGGTGTGAGAAATTTGTTAGCAACAAGAACTGAGTTTTGAATATTTTTAATCCTAATTCATACCATTTAGCTACACATTTGAGGGCAATATTCAGAAATTAGAAAATTAAATAATAATTTGAATAAAAGTAAGATATTAATTATATTTTAAAATTTGTTGATTTATATTCGAACAGTTAATTTTTTTTCCATATATATTTAATTAAATCATTACAAAAAAGATAAATAATCTTACGTGTGAAGAAAATATTATTTTTAAAACTAATATCATATTCTTTTTAATAATAGAAAATATCTTATTTTTAGAGATAATAGTGGCAATAGATTAGGCTGAATTAGACTTTATAAGACTTGAGTTTGTCAAAAAAATTCAAAGTCTAAGTCTGATATGGTCTGTTAGTCTACTTATAAGTCTATCTTATTTAGATATCTTTGAATAAGTAATCATACATTTGTTTAAATAGACTAACGAGTCAATAAAATTAAGTTATATTTTGATATTTAATATGACATTTTAAATACAAAATATAACCGAGTTTCAAATTCGTTATTATATGTTTGCTATAGTTTTTGATATTGAAACAACCTTTCTTTACCCATTGGCAATGAATTTTGATGTATTTGGGGTATCCATATTTATAGAAGTTTTAATTTTTGTACTTATCTTAATTCTTGAAGAATCTAACTTTATATGATATCATGTTTTAACTCAATTTTTTTTAATAATATATTTAAATATGTCAAAATCAAAACAATGTTTATATACTTAAATTATTAAAAGTAATATCTAACAAATATATCAAATATTAATATAATAATTATAGTAGTAATAGAAAATATTATTTATATTTAATTAAATAGGTCGATCTGATAAACATAAAAGACTTTGTATGTGACATGTAGTGTGACTTTTGTAACTAAATAATTTTTGTAGAAGTCCCACCTTGTCAATTTAAAAAAAAAGAAGTCTAATCTAACATAAGTTGTAGATTTCTGTTGGTCGGTCTGATCTACTCTTACTCCTATTTAGAGAATATATCGTAAAAAAATTATTTTCAAATTTAAATTTAATTAGTTATAAGTATAACTATATGTATAATTTTGGTTTAATTAGTGTGTGTATATATATATATATATAGTTGTTTTTTACAATTAGTATATACCTATAAAGCTATAAACAAGACTGTGGAAATGAAAAAAATAAATATAAACCACAATTCTTAAAAAGAAATTAATAGTATTCGATAAAAATATTTATTTAGAAAATCTCAATTTTATTTTTTAAATATATTTATAGATACTTTTTTTAGTCAATATTTAATTATTTGTAGATGCTTATTGATTAGTACCTACAAATTTTGTAGAAAGAAAAGTCCACCTTTGTTGACTGCCCAAACCCAATAGCCGTCAATGCCGCAAGGCTCCTTCCCTTTCCCATCCAATTGCCATGTAACCAATGACATCACCAATATCCTAATTTCAATTTCAATAACTTTTTTGTTTGATGTATCAATTTCAATAATTTAATATATACTTCTTGGCCATCTCTATATATTATGTAAAGGGCATATAGATGTATGTTTCTTTATATTTATATTTCTATAATTTTTAGTTTTCTTTTTTAAATTTGATAAGAAATATAAGGTATATTTTTTATTTATGGAAGGGTAATGAGACAATAATTGGCTGAATCTATATCAAAGAGACACATAGATTTCTTCACAACAATTATAAATAAATATAATTTTCAATCTAAAACAAAAGCATCAAAAGTTCTATATTTGATACTTTAGTGTCTTAATATTTATATCTAATTGTAGTTTTTATACTTTTATTTTCATTAATTTACGAAATTGATTCTCTTATTTTAAATCGATTTTTTAATTAAAAATAGTTATGTGATATATTTTAAACGGCGTGAAATATAATACAATTATATTAAATGATTAAAACTTATGAAATTGTAATAAAATCCTTAAAAAAATTAAATTTAAACTTAAAAAATTATTCTTAGTAAAAAAAACTTAAGAAATTAATCATTTTTGTAATTTAATTAATAATATATAAGCAATTAATGCACCTAAATATTTATATATAAGATTCTATGTCACGTCATTTAAAATATGTTATATCACAATTTATTAATTAAAAATTTTGAAAAATCGACTTAAACTGTCAGATTATAAATCAGATAAAAATAAAAAACTAAAATTGTAATTAAACATAATATATCATTTCTTTAATATCTAAAAACACGTTGCAATTATAATTGGTCTCATATATCTCCGGATAGACTAAGTGACCAAAAACTTCGATAAATAATAATTTTGAATACATTAAAATTGTTTTAAAATATCCAACTTCATAGGTGATTTTCAACATCAACATGAGAACCTATTTCAAATGCAACAAAAAAAACATAAAATAAACACTACTTCTTTGATGATACATAATTTTTTCCAATATACTTTATCATGTTTATGGATATAGTCTGACATAATATTAAATTTTTATATTGGATATAATTTATCATCACGATTTATAAGATAGTAAATGTTATTATTTTAAAATTCTATCTTTTTTTGATGTGAGACCACAGATTTTTTTATACTATATATTGCACAAAATAAAATATATCACGGATAAATAGAGAGTATTTTGATTATGCTAAAATTATGGCCCACACTTGGAAGCTCTTTTTGAACTTGCATGGAGCCTTGCACACACTATGAATACATGAAAGTTTCTTTTTTTTTATTCCAAAGTCTTGTAGAAAACTCCAAAACATTGTTTGGATTAGTTTATTTAAAGGTGTATTTTATATATTTGGATTTACCAATATACTTTCGTATATTTGAGAACATTAAAAATAAAAGAAGAAATATTTTAAATATATATTTTAAAATTCTGACCGCATAACATGAATGTAAATACGTACGTACAATAAAATAAATAAAAATGTAAAGACCCTCCTATTTTAAAGTTTGGTTGGGTTGGTATCCAACAATTAATCATACAAAGCCACACTGTTATTTTAAATTTAGTTAATTTTATATAATTTAAATTTTGAGATGATTTTTGTTTAGAGGTATCGGTATCCAACCAAACTCATAAATATCTAATAATTTACATAAAATTTATTGGATATGTTCCTATGTGAAACTTGAGTTTTTTTCAATACACGATATTTAGGTTTTTCTCGATATAACTTTTTATTAACAAATAAAATTAACACAAATTTTATAAAAAAAATAAAAAAAAAAAATATTTTTGAAAATAAACTATCATAAATTAAGCTGTTTCTTTCGTTCTTTAAAAAAACTAAAACTAAGCAATTTCATATACGAGCCTAACCAATTATGGCCTATTACAAGAGATGGAAGCATGTGTGTTATTATTGCACAGCCATAAGGTCATGGCACTCATCACACCATATCACTTCCAAGACTTTGAAGCATCCTCATGACTCATGAGTGTATCCTATTAATTGTTTTTACCTTAAATGTATAGTGATTGTAGAGAAAGAAGAGTTTGAAATAGTAGTTTGGTATTGTAAAAACTGAAAGAAGGCATAAGAAAAGGTAATAATCAATTCACTCCAGTTTATTCTTTAGTGCACTTATTCATATGCAACTGCTACTACAATACAATCTATAATTATTTGATAGCTACATTTATGTCCTTATTTTTTATTTTATCGTGCAATGTGAGTTTAATACTTGATAAATAAAAATTACTATACAACCTCTTCTAAAAAAAATGTTATTGTACAGCAATCTATGTTATGCTATATATGTGAATATGAAATCTAACTCAAGTGCTAATTGCAAAATATAAGATTACGAGGAAATGTTTCCACTCAATGACCTAATCAAATATAATTGTTCTATACACCAAAAATCAATTACCATGGTCCACCAGAAACATATTTTGAAAACAATATATCTCTCTATGTGCCAAAAGTCTAATGAATAGGAAAGGAATACAGTGAAGGTCAATGATATAGGTGGTTTGGTTTCAAATATAAAATATATTATGTCAAGCACAAATTTTAATATATAATTTTTGATTTGTTATGTTGGTACAATAATTACACTTTCATTTTACGTATTTGATCTCATCATCTCGTGCCATACAAGTATTGTAAATTTCCAATAATAATTGTTTCTTTGTCACTGTCCTCAAAAGAGTTTATGTGGGACCACCATTATTTTTAATAATAATAATTTTTTTTCATCAAATCTCATCACAAATTCATATGTTGCATCAAAACAATCTACTACATTTACAATTACACACATTTTTATAAATTCAAAAAAATAAAATTAATTTTTTTGCTAAATAAAAAATTAAGCAAGTAACAAAATTGGTGGTGGTTGATCAAATTTGAAGGAGGGAAAAACATAAAGTTTTAATTTAAAATAAACATAGAAAGATCCAAGAACATAGTGGAGGGTGCAGTTGCACCCAATATGACTTAACCCCCCATGAATTATACAACCGTTCTTCTTGTTTCCATATTCATAATTTTTTTACAACAACTATATCATCAACCGTTTCCTCTTGTATGATCAAATTTAAAAATTAAAACACACCATTTAGACATAGCCCAATTTATTTTATCTATCTAAAAAAAATAAAGTTTCAATTAGAGAGGCAAAGTCTCTTTATGTTCCTTGAATTAAACTCAATAACAAAACCCAAGTTTGATTAATTTTACAACCTTAGTTGTTATTATTATGAAAGGCTCAGTGTTTTTAATTACAACATGATGCAAGCCTTACAAAGATTGTAACTGACGGTATCACCATAACGCTCGGTTATTTATTACAATCAGCTACTTCATGCTTCAACTCTATAATAAAACCGTTACACAATCTTTCTTTCTATCTTTCATATCATATAAATATAAATTCCTATACAGTAACATAATAGTTGTAACACATTATGTTATGTGACAGAACAGAACAACAATGATGATGATGATGAGGTTGTCTTGTAGAGTTGTTGTTTTGTTTGTTTTGGTTTTTGTTATGTGGGTTGAGGTGGATTTAGTAGAAGGTGGTAAAGGGGGTGGTGTTAGGAATTACATTAGTTGGGAAGATTTGATGGTGGATGAACAAAGGTTGGTTTTGAAGAAGAGCAATAATAATAAGGAGTTTAGAGTTATTGTGGTTGATCATAATGGAAATGGACATTCCAAAACTGTTCAAGGAGCAGTTGATTTGGTTCCAGATTGGAACAAACACAGAATCAAAATCTACATTTATCCAGGAATTTACAGGTTTGTAATTACATACTTAAGTTTTCACACTAATCTTTGTAGCACCGACACTTCTGATCGAAAGCGTGTTCTGTGTCTGTGTCTGTGTCTGACACCAACAAGACAGACACATATGATTACATTTAACTAATTGGTTTTCTTCAATAATTACCGGTATCGATATGTCAGTGTTAGTATTGTGTCTGATGTTCGTGTTGTGTCCGTGCTTAGCCAATCTTTCACTTTCATCATCATTTTGTCTTTTTTTTTAGTTCTAGAGTTTTCCTTATCAAAACATGTTGGTTTTCTTTAAGGTGGTTATTTTCATTTCTTTGCCTTGATTCTAGTATTGGAAAGATACATTTTTTATTTTTGGGTTATGGTGGAGCTGAGTTTGTTTGGTTATCCTTAATTTTTGTGTCAATAGAAACAAGATTTTTTTTCTTTTCTTACATGGGTTATATGGAATTTGTGCAGAGAAAGGGTGTTTGTGCCAATTACAAAGCCTTATATATCATTTATAGGTAGAAGAAATCAAACATCAATGCCTGTAATTACATGGAACAGTAAGTCATCAGATAGAGGTCCAAATGGCCAAACATTGGGCACCTATGGTTCAGCAACAGTGGCAGTAGAATCAAATTATTTCTGTGCAACTGAAATCACTTTTGAGGTAAGGACACAATTTTGTTATGGTTTTAAATTATTGTTGTTGTGGAGACACAATTGCAGTTACGGACCGTAATTTAATTTAAATTTTTTTTGTTACACACAAGTTTAATGAATAAACAAGAGTAATTTTGGAATTTTTCAATCTTTGTGAGGTGGTTGCAGAACACAGTGGTTGCAGAAGCTGGTGGAAAAGGAATGCAAGCAGTGGCACTGAGGGTAGACAGTGATAAAGCAATGTTTTATAGAGTTAAGATTAAAGGAACACAAGACACTCTTTTGGACAACACAGGAACTCACTACTTCTACAGGTGTCTCATCCAAGGAAAAGTTGATTTCATCTTTGGCAGTGCAAAATCACTCTATGAGGTAACATCATCCTTTTCTATCTTACCAAAACAAAATTAGTTACTACAACCTATGAAACATTCACACAAATACACACGAATCAGATACGGATAAGACACGTTGACACTGATAATAATACTTAGGCTTATTTATACTTTTCAGAAGTGTCGTCTTCAATCAATAGCTGAGAACTATGGAGCAATTGCAGCACATCATAGAGATTCACCACTTCAAGATACAGGATTTTCTTTTGTAGGATGTAGTATTAGAGGAACAGGAAGTGTGTACCTTGGAAGAGCATGGGGAGATTACTCAAGAATAATATACTCAAAATGTAATATGGATAATATTATTAGTCCAGATGGATGGTCAGAATGGAATCATCCAGAAAGAGAGAAGTATATATATATATAACATTACTTGTTCTACATGTGATTTGAAATTGATTTATTATTTTTGTTATTCTAGAATTCATTCATAGTGCAAATTTATATATGAGAATTTGGTGTTTTCAGGACTGCAGTGTTTGGTGAGTATAAATGCCATGGAAAAGGAGCAGATAGAACAAAAAGGGTGCCTTGGTCAAAACCATTGAGCTATGGTGAAGCAAAGCCTTTCTTGGACATTAACTTCATAAATGGAAATCAGTGGCTCAGACTGTAGTGTAGCAATGCATCAATCAAATGACATATATTACTTCATTATTTATAATCTTGTTTATTATCTTACACCTCAACAAATGGAAAAAATCATATGTTTATATCATCCCAATGAAACATGGTTTTCTAAGATATGCTTTTGATATGTATATTTAATAAGCTAAATGTTCAAACTGTATTATAGTCTTCATGTTTAATTAGAAGATAGAGGTGACTAAAGCTTTTCAAACATCCACCAACTTAAAGAAATTTATATACATATTAATGGAAAAGACTAAAGTACTCTTATGAAATTAAATTAATAAAGTTTATATCCAAATGATGGATAAAAAGATGACAATTGTATCACAAAAAGACTTGAGGACTTTATTTGAGACATGACATAATATAGGGTGTCAAGGCCTAAAACTATCTCATGTGTGTTAATAGTATCTAGTCTCTTGTTAGTACATAAGAATAGGATTAATTAAACAATTATATAAATGACTTGTCCAACTTGATCCAAAATCCTCAAAAATGTCGCTTTTATTGTGGTCAAATTGAATTACATCTGTTGCGAAGATTTGAAGATGGATGAACAAAAGTTAGCTTTAAAGTCCAATAGCTTGGTTTAGTTTTATTGTGGTTGACCAAAATGGAAGGGTACTTGTCTTTTACTGTCACTACCATTTTGTCATTATTTATTTCTAACTTCTGATCAAAAGAAGTAGATGGGAGCTGTTTTCAATCCTTGCCTTAATTCTCATGTTGAAAAGACACATTAATGTATTTTGGGTAACTGAGTTTGGTTTAGTTGGTTTTTGATCCAGCTGTTAATGCTTAAGGTTTCTCCTAAGCTTTTTTTATCAGTTGAAACAGGCATTTGTTTGCTGCAATCAATGAAACTGGTGTGTGCTGATCAGACGTGTGATCTTCAGTCAATGTAGGCTGCGGTCTTAGAGTAGCAGGAAGTGTGTACCTTGGCATATCTTTAAGGGGATTTGGAGGGGTACTTTTAAATGGATGATATTATAATTCATAAGGATGGTAAGAATGGAACCATCAAGAAAAAAACAGTTTTCTAAATTTTTGTTCTATTTAGCCATTTTAGAAATCAATCCTCTCTACAAATGTCCAATTGAAAATCAAACAGGAGTGCAAACGTCAGTAAGTTATGGAATCCTTAACGGAATCCAAGCAAGCGGCCTTGCAAGAAACCACTGCACTAAGAACTATTTATTCTATCAGACAAAATATAACTACAATCCCTGGTATCAATAAGTGCTTTCCAGCAACAGAATTATGTAGGCCAAAAATGACAGTTCATGTCTCGGGTTCATGGTGCGAAAAAAAAGTTTTACATTTTCTCTATTTTGTTTAATCATTCATCGATTTGTAGTGGTTTCACAATCTTTGGTGAACTGACTAATCAATTATCATGAAACTGACTATATTCTCTCACGTTGAGGACGAACTTGTGTCATCCAATGCAGTATTGCTCTTGGATCAATTTCTCCAGAAGCGTTTCTGTCCTTCCGCTCTCCTGCATCATTTGAAAAACACCCAGAGTAAAAATGTCAGTGGAATAAGACAGGGATAAATCCTGTCTAATATCAACTATTTCTGAATAACAAAAGAAACCTTCAACAACCAACCCAAAATATATTTATATAATATGCTAGGTGTATTAAGAGAAATTTATCATGGTCGGTCTTGCGAGGAAATACAAAGTACCACAAGAAAATTAACTTCACATTCCAACCTTTTGAAGCTCACAACATTTAGTGTAGATCAATTACTTCAATAAACACAACCAGGAATTAAATTATTGACATGGGGTGGAGTGGAGGGGCACAATTATAATCCACGTCTGTACCCCACTCTAATAATCTCATTCTTGCTAAAAAATGGATCAGAAATCAAACGGAAAATGCAGCTCCACTATAACTTCTGCATCCAATTCCCAGACTGTCCCTTGTGCCACACCAGCATATAGCAAGAACAGAAAAAACCCTCATATTGGTTATGGAAAAAATGTTTTTTTAACCAGTGAACTTTAAAATGTAATTAACCAGACAATATTATACACTATCATGATTTTAGTTTTGTTTCTTGTTTCAAAGTTTTGATAATAAAGACAACAAATTCTTGATTGCCATATATTACTGAAAATTTTGAAATCAGATAAGAAAATAAAAACAATTAGATCATTACTTCTGATGCAATTTGGTACGCCTGATGAATTCACTTGGAATATCACATCCTTGGTAAGACTGTAGCACTGGTCTTATATCAGCAGGACTACTTCGGGCAACAACTGCATGTGGATAAAGGGAGAAGGTAATGCAATATCTACAACCATAAAATGTCAAAATACTTTAAAGCATGAATTCACTCAAACACATCTTAAGATGAACGCACTTACACTCAAGGAATGGTATGAAATCCACAAGAGCTGTATCATCTTTATCAGTCTGCAGCCATGGCTTCATAGGGACACAGTTCTCAGGTTGTAGGCAACTTTCGAAAGCATGGCCACTTAAGTACAGAACTTTTGCAGGATTTCTGTTTAGTTTTGAAAGGTCCTGCCAGTGAAGGGTAAAGGGGGGAAACATCTCGTTATAACAATATCCAAGACACCACATTTGTGCAGTATATCATAATAAAATGACAGGGAAAAACAAAGGTTGTAATATTTGCAGGTCTGTAATTTTATTGTTCAGGTGTAAGTTGTATTATGAATAATAGTTCCACTGTACCAAGGCATCTGTTCTCTATTATAAGCAACAATTGGTTGTAAGCTTATCACAAGAGTGTATATACATAATAGTAATACAAGAATATAAACTCAGACGTACTCTATAGTGTTTCCCATCCTGATACTTAGTAGCAGGCCTCGATAGCCTATACCTAATACAGTGCTTGGGATCTAGCCTCTCTATAACAGGGTCTACAAACTGCACAAATCAACAAAAAGCATGAACATATGACTACTCATAAGTCATAACAATGATAAATATCCATTCAGAATATAGAGAAACAAAACCCGATTACCATATTTTGTTCATCTGTATACACCACTATTTCATAGAACTGAGCTAGATGTTCCAAGAAGGCATCAACCCCAGGTCTTTTAAAAGTCTGCCAGCCTGTTTCACGCTTCACATTCCAAATAAAAGTAAATATCAATATTGTAAGTCAGATGTCTGCAGCATTTAAGAAATCAAACTCTTACTTTTGTGTGACAAACATTGTAGAAATGAAAATGCTGATAAAAAATCAAAACATTTCAAATCATTTAGTTCATTCAAAGATATTTCATATTTGTCTAGCCCCAAAAATGGTGCATTTGCAGTTGAAGCCTTACCGTCCAAATATAGTGAATCAATGTTTCATTGAGATCTACAACAAGTGTGAACACATGTTGCTCCTGAGGGAGTAAATCTGGAAGGAGCTTGTCTGTGTATGGTTCTGTATAACTCTAGAAGGAAGCAAGGCAGAAGTATTAAAAGTTTAAGTTTAACACAAAGGTGGGAAAAAATAATTGAGAAAAAACAGCAAACATAAAAACCAAAATTAGAGTAGTTAAAGCATGCACATACCCTAACTTGTTCTTCAATTAACCTTCTTGCATCCAAATAAAGCTCGACTGCTTTAACAGGCACTGAGATATTACATGCAGGCGAATCAGTAAGCTGTTAATATGAAAAAACATACACATATATAACTAATTTGGAGTTTAATACCCCCTCTCCCCAAAAAATGCATACAACCTCAATTTGTCTGCACCAGTCTTCCTCAACAATACAACTAAGTTCTTACCAATGCCCATTTGCCTTCCTTACTACGTCCTCTCAAACTATTTCAAAGGGGGGCATATAATTAATATTGATATGATTGTACAGAGTACAGTTCCTATGATACATCTAAAAATTACTGTAAGCATTTACTGCACCTAATACTCGAGCAAAAAGCAATTTCCATGAGGCCCCTACTACATGTTAAGGTTGGTCGATGAATTAGTTTAAAAGAAATTTCCATTATCCATAGCCAAGAGCACTTCACAAAATCACAAAGAGATACAACGATTAACTCATCCATTTGATTCACCTAACAGCAACACTCCAGGAGTCCAAGGGATGAAAAACTCACTAAGAAACTCAGAATATAAATTATACATTCAAAGGAGCAGAACAATACTGATCTAAAATAAGTTATCTACAGAATAAAGCTCTGGGAACCCACCTGTCATTGCAGTTGAGTATAACAACCCTTGAAATTTCTGCAAGCATGGAATCAAAAAATGTCAACCTACTAATATTGTGGCCTATTAACATATTAAACTGAAGGAAAGGAACAATGATAATCTATCACATCCAAACAATGCAGATTTCCAAAACTAAGCAATAGTAAGGTACACAAAGCACATTTCCAAGAAACAAAACAAGAAAAAATTTAACATGACACCGATTACTGATATCATCATTACAAGTCGTTCACGAAAGCAACCAAAAACCACCATATCAAAGTTTTACATGCAAAGATACTGCACCAACAATACATTGACGAAATGAGGCAAAAATGTAAAATCCACACACA
The DNA here is from genome assembly GCA_037974755.1 of Cicer yamashitae. Lineage (NCBI taxonomy): Eukaryota > Viridiplantae > Streptophyta > Magnoliopsida > Fabales > Fabaceae > Cicer > Cicer yamashitae. The sequence goes on from JBBPBQ010000004.1 coordinate 49,949,193, forward strand.
AATGTTGCTGCTCATTTCAGTGCATATTGCATAAGCAGCATTATTCAAATGCCAAGAGAACAATATTAGAAGAGCAATTTCATCAAACAAAAACGTTTTACCTACTTAGAATTTAAACACAACAATCCATGCTAGAAAAATAAGTTCAAATAGCAAGGAAATTAAATGTAAAGAAAGATTGAGAAGGAATTAGCAGCACTCACGTCAAGAGCAGTAGCTCCTTCACCTGGAGTGTACTTGACCGATTCACGAAACGACTTCGTTTTCTCATCTATTTCGTCCACACTGTAAGCTGCACATTGCATTCAAACAAAAAGGAAAAAGAAAAAGAAAATTAAGCAATGAATCATCTACAGCTAACAAATCATCATTTCATTTCCAAGATTGTGATTCAAGAAGAACACTAAATGATGACTACAGTGAAAATGTAAACGAAGAAGAAGGAGAAAAAACGAACCGTAAGAGGCGTAACCGGTATAGACGGTGGTTCCGGTGAAGGCACCGATGACGGCGTATTTGAGGAAACTCCAGCGGTTAGGGGAAGTGGCGGAAGGAGGAGAAGGGAGAGGAGCAGCAGGAGCTGCATTGGTGCATAGGAATCGGTTCGATGACGATGATGCGACGGAAGAAAGTCGAGATCGGAGAATTCTGAGAGACATGGTTGTGGTGGTGATGAAAATGAAGTGAAGGAGGTTCAAGTAGGGTTTTGGTTTTGCGATTCGCAGAGAAGCTGATCAACGCTGTGTTCTGTTTGGCTTTCTGTTATTGTTCCATTATTATTAAGTGATTCTTTTTTTTGTTTTTTTTTTTAGTAAATGAAACTTGAAAGTAAAGGATGTTTTCATTTTGATCGATAAATCAAGTAAAAAAAAAACTCAAATTATAATGTTACATTGTTATAAACAATTTTTATAATAAATTATAATTTTATATATTTGTAATAATAAATTATATAAACTATTTTGATGATTTAATAATTAATTTTAATTTAAATGGAGATTAAATAGACTACACTCTTGTCTTAGAGTAGGAAGGTGGTTTGTCCAATTATTCTCTATTTTGGATGTTGGATATGATTTACCCAATTTTGACATTTATCAAGGTGATTTATTCAATTTTTTACATTATACGTTATAGATTAAAAAAAACATAAGTTGTTTTATGTTTGTCCAATCTTATAAAAATCAGTTGTAAAAAAATATTTTTATGAGAAGCATTTAATAGCTTTTTATTTTAAGTAGTTTTTAGATTATTATTATATATTCTGATTATTTTCAAAAATTGTAACAAACAGGTAAAAAAATTTAAAAATAATTTTTTTTTTATGAAAAAGTTAAACTCTATTATACCTTAAAATGACTTGTAGTTTTTAAATTTAAACGTTATATTTACATTGAAATGTATTATTCAACTCATTTTTATATATATTTATGTAAATATAAATTATTTTATATTTAACTTAATTTTAAATAAAATTAATTTTTATCTCCGTCAAACCAAACATGTAATCATGATTTTACACTTTAATAATATAACACCGATGAAAATAGTTAAATATTCATAAATAAATAATCAAGAACCGAAATTATCAATAAAATTGGCCACGACAAATGTTGGGCCTAAAATCCATGTTTGGCCCTTATGGACTGTTTTAATTTTTAGGTATTTTTATCAAAGATTAAGACAAAAATGAGTTGACAAAAAAAAAGACAAAAATGCAAAGTTTTAAATTACACGATGAATTCATAAAAATAAAAAAAATATTATTGATATTTTTAAACAAAGTAAACTAATTGAACAAAATTAGGGTATGACGATATCATTATTTTGATCCATTTTTACACGACGTTCTTGTCCTTTTTTTATTTGAATCAATTTGATTTAACTTAACCATATCGATATTTAAGGTCTCTATTGATGTACACATACTTAGTTTTCTTTTTTCAAATCTAATTTACTATAATAATTACAAGTGATATTAAAGGGGTGTCAATTTGATAAATTGCGAAATTATCGTGACTTCTATTCTCACTTCGATTGTAATTACCACTATTCTGTTTATTTTAATATCTCTAATGTATTTATTTTAAGAATAGATACTAGTAACTCATAATTTTGTTATTCAAAGAATATTTGCAACATAATCATGAAATAAAATTAAATACCAACATACACCAAGAGACGAGACATTTTATTATATTGGTTATCTAACCAAAACCGACTTAAAAGATTTTGCGTTTTTCAAAATTAGTGCTTACTAAATCTCAAATTTGCACTAGTACATGTTTGTATGTATCAGGTATATATTATATGACCCACTTTCTCTCCTCTACCGTCCGTATCCCCCGGGGTCTTGGACTCAAACCACGAACGGCGTGAATGCTACTTGACAAATGAAATCTCAATTTGTTGAACATGAAGAAGATAAAATATTGCAAATTTCTATGACAAATAATTCTATGACAACTGGCAACTACGTACTAGTACCCTTCAAGTACCTATCATCGATCATGACAAAATCAATGCACACCTGAATTGCAGGTAAGCCTTACCATAGTGCCTAACAAGCCATCTGCCTATCATCATTTTCCACTTATACACATTTATCACTAATATTAAGGATTATAAATAGGTGAACTCTATAAATCCATAGTTTTTTTAGATACGCTAATCAAGACATGTTCTTTTTTCTAGTATTAAGTTATTTTCAATTTTGTTATGGTATTAATTGCTTTGTTATATTACTTTTTATAAAATATATATGAGCAAACATTTATTTAGTAAGTGTCACACTATGACTAAAAAAAAAGTAACTGTCACATTATAAAAATAAATTTTAAAAATTTGTAGCAAAAGTATCATTAAGTTTTCAATAATAATAATACATATATTTTTTTAATTGTAAAATTTAATTAATATTATACATAACTTCAAATTATTATCTCTATTTTGTATTTATGACAATGATAAATACATAAATATTTAATAATATTAATTTGGTAAAGTTGTTATATTCACAATACAATATTTTAATTCGACTTAGTAATTTATAATTCGACCTAGAGATAAATACAGTTTGGTCAATAATTGTTCTAATCTACTCTATCTAAAATGAAATATAAACAAAAATGATAGTTGAAAAATTAATATATCTAAATTAAATTTTTAACCAGATACATCATCCTTTAAACTACCAATTTCAAATGAATTATATTCGAAATCAATTTATCTTTAACAATTCATCCTTACCTGAACGTCATTAACTCTAAATTTTTAACCAAATACATCATCCTTTAAACTACCAATTTCAAATGAATTATATTTGAAATCAATTTATCTTTATCAATTCATCCTTAATTGAACGTCATTAACTACTTTAACTCGGTCATTTAGAAAAACCTTATGACACACGTGGATCAAAAAGTATTATTAATAAATAGTAGTCTTTAAATTATTACTATTCTTTTAGTTGCATCTTTAAATTATATTTGGAAACCAACAAAAATAATAATAGGATGACTCCACTCACACCACTATATATAATGAGGCCTTGATGGTTTTAATTCACCAACCAAAACCAAACCAATCTCACTACATCCTCCATTTACCAACCTCTCTCTAATTTATTTTCCTTTCTTCAAGAGAGTGAACACTATGGACATGTTTGAAATTAAACCCCAAAACATAGCAACACTAACTCAAAAGATGAAAACTCATTCCTATCTAATTAACCTTACACAACTATTCATTTCAGTTTCAGTCTTTTCCTTCATCTTTTCACCTTCTTCTTTGTTTGTTTTTCTTCATTACTTCAAATTCTATTTCTCTACTTTCCCTTTTCAACTTTACACTCATAACATAGACAAGAATAGCATGTTCCTCCTTTGTAATGGCCTTCTTGTTTTTGTTGGTTTAACTAAATCTTTCTCATGGTCTTCTAGTGATGATGATGATGATAAGCCTTCAAAGTTAGAATATATAGATGATGATTCACAATCTCATGTTCTTGATGTTGATGAGCCAATGTTGGAGAGAGAAGATGAGATGAGAAGTAGTGAGCTTGATGAACAGAATGATGCAACAGAGGAAGAAATAGAAAGAAAAACATGTTCTGAAGAAGAAGTGGAAGAAAAGGTTGAAAATATAATTTTTATAGATGAAGAACAAAGAGAAGAAGAAGAAGTTGAACTATTTGATGAAGAGGAGGATAAAGGGTCAGAAATTGATTACATTCTAATTGAAGAAAACAACATAGAAGAGGAAGAGGAAGAGGAAGAGGAAGAAGAATATGATATAGAAGAAGAAGGTTGTGTATTAAGCACAGAAGAGTTAAACAAAAAATTTGAAGATTTCATTAGAAAAATGAAGGAAGATCTAAGAATTGAAGCTAGAAGGCAATTAGTCATGGTCTGATTTCATTAACAACAACCATGATCTTCTTTTTTGTTTTTTTCTTCTTTTCAATTCTCCTTTTTTCTTGTACTTTAGTTATATGCAACTCTTAAATTTTGCAAAACTATTTCTCTGATTTCCCCCTATTTCCCCCTATGCATGCAAAGTTTCTGTTTAATTAAGTTATAGCCTTACTCAGAGCATGTTCTATCAACCAAAACTTACTCTAACTATTTAATTCTCCTTTTTTCTTGTGTTTGCACCCTAATGAAATCAAGTCAAAATAATAATAATAAAATGATTAATATGATGTCATGCATAGGAACAGAAAGATTTGGTTGTTTTTATGTACTTAAATGACATGACCTTATAAAGGAGAGAGTGACAATCTGCTCTAGTCATATGATTAATTAGAAGATCCAATGTTCATGCTAAAAAGATTGTATATTAATTAGAGGATTTGGGAGGTTATATACCAAATCAGATTGTCAAGATCAACTACTTGGTGATGTTACTGATAGCTAATTAATTAGAAACATATAGCAGAGATATATATATATATATATGTATATATATTATTCCCTATAAACCTGCTGCCTACATATTACAAACATATATAGTTTTTTTATCATTAAATATTAGGAACTTGTTATTAGTAATGTCATTGATCAAATGAAAAGTGTACTTAACCATGCCTATAATTTCACATGCATATGCAAGATATAGAATCAATGAAAATTAATTTGACCCAACTCTACTAGTTTTCTTGACCCTTTTCAAACAGATTAAACTATATGTTACTACTCTTCAATTGAATTTCACATTGTCCATGTCATATATGTTGTGCCACAAAATATGCTAAAACACAATAATTTAATAACATTACACACAAAATAGACAAATTTAATACATGACATAATTATACTAATATGTGTTATTATATTGTCAAATGAAGCTTAGTAGTAGTATATGTTTTAATTTGCAATGCCGACAAGGGTATAATAGAAATCTTACCCTGAAACAGAATCATAAATTAATAGAGAATAGTATAACTTAGGGGCTTGAAAGTTGAAACAATATTTGGCAAATTAGTACCAACAAAAAGAATGAAGACTTTTACTTTAATTTGTGAAAGAGACCCAATAGTTTGTCAATTACTTGATGCAAATGGTAGAGAATCCATAAATGTCTTGACATAGATATGGTAGAAAACTAAGGAACTTTCATTTTCATACTCATAAATGAATTTTCATCATAGAGGAGGATAAATCCCAAGTAATCCTCTATAGAAAGTAAAGTCAATTCATTTTGAAATTGAAAGTGATTTGTTTGATCTTTCTCTTTTGTAGAAATCATTATCAATGTGGTTAAGACCATAGAAAGATAATACCTCCAAATTTGGTGGGACTAACTCACAAGACAAAAGCTACATTATAATAGTAAACTCTAAACTTGGAAATATTTTTCTTCTAGAAGAAACTACCATTGTGTACTTAAAAGTACAGATTCATGCATGCATAGCTAAATAAATAATACAAAGAAAGCAAATCCTAGATGAATGAAGAATAATGAAAGTTACATATAGTATGTTATGATGAGTCCACGTGTGGTTAATTATATCATGTAGCAAGGGTGGCTCAATTATAATTATAGATAAATTATTGAATGGCATGGCTTATAATGCATTAGAAGAAGTCTTTTTCTTATGTGTAAAACTAAGCACATGATTGTGTATTATGAATCACATTGATGAAGACAATTGAGTCCATTTGATCATATAACCAATAATGCATTATATACTCAATTATATACACAATAAGATAGAGTTTCATATAGAAAATGAAAAACAGGAAATGTATAATTGCGTAGAGATCTATATCACCGGTTTTATGTCAAATTGTCAATAATGTGCTTGAAAGAAAATATGTGAATGGAAATTTAGGGGGTATGTTTAATTTTAGAAAATGATTTCAATTTTCATTTTTAATCACAAAACTGGTACCTAATTTTCGCTTTGTTTTCATCTTTAAATATTTTTATACAATTATCTCATTCACATAATTTTGATTACGAAGACAATTAATATTTAGTATTTTTGTCTCTGAGATGTCAAATTACTATTAAAAATTTGATATTATAATTCCAGAGAACATTGTACAAATCTCGTACCACTGGTTGAAGTGACAAGAAGATTCCAAAAGTAAAATCTAAAATATGACCTTTGTGAAGAGAAAAATATGTTGAAAAAGTTTTTCTTCCTTAAAGAAAATACTCTTACGGTTGTGCACGTAATATTAACTAATAATCTAATAAAAAAAGTAAGTCACGAAATCTTGTACAAACCAAAAAAAACATAAAAGAAAATCTATCAATCAATGGACGGATGGATATTAGAAAGAATTGCACATTCCTTTTTCTTATTAATTAAGCTTGGCTTCCATCAAACCAAATGAATTCATAATCAACATATGGTTTCCTTTAGAACCTTTTAGAGTATAATACAAAATAACATAGTATACTAAATGTATGCCAAACATAATTGCAAAACATGCATGCAACGTTTCTACATCATTGCACAATTGTTTTGTTTATTTTGCCTTGATGACACTTCCGAGGGAGCATGACTAGGTGGGTAAGTGGAAGGAGGAGGTCCATAATTATACCGACGAGGTGGTGATGGCAGCATAGGTTGCGGCGCCTCCCAACATGGTCCCGGTGGAGGAGGTGGTAGAAATTGACGTGGTACTAGTTGTGGCGGAGGAGGTTGAAAAAAATATTGTGGATAGTGATGATAATACTCATGATGTTGAGGATATGGCAATAATGGAGGATATGAGCAATATTTCATGCCATCATAGGGATTATATCTATATTCACCATAGTAATTATGATTTTTTTCAACATCCTCACCATCAAACTTTACATACTTAATTTCTGTATGATTAACGTACTTTTCTAACACGTTCAATAATGTATTTAGATTTATTCTTCCGGTGAGTTTCACCATTCCTTCTTCTCTATTAATTGTTATATTATAGTTTCCTGAAATTGAATATTTATAAAAAAATATCAAATGCATTTCGAATTTCAATTTAAAACAAAATATATAAACGGTATAAAATAATATAGTTTTTTTAGCTTACTAAAATGTTCAATAGAAAAACACAAGTCAAATTTTCAATATTGTCTCTTCTTCTCACATTTTTTTTTTGTTATTCTTCGTTCTTCTTCGATTCTTAAGGGAACAGTAATTCGGAGTTTATTCAAAAAAGTAAATTAAGTATGGCTAAAGATAGTTTTGATTAAGAAACACATGTTTTGAGTTCATGCTCCAAAAGAGTTATTAGGAAAAAAAATACCATGAATTCTTTGCAAGACTTGCATCACCTTTACTTTACATGCCTCAGATTGTGTATTTACTTTTAGAACACATATCTGAAAATAAAAGATGAATCATATATTATAAAATAGGTGTGAAAAAGATTTTAAAAAAAAAAATTATATATATATATATATATATATATATATGTATGTATGTATATTTTAAGTTCACCATTTCAGCAGAAGAGTGCTCCATTGTGTAAGTTTCAGAAATTTGGCTCCTCTTGTCAAATATCATATCATATCTATAATAGGATAAAGCCCCAAAACTTCAACCTTTTATGTTGCATTTGAAAGCTAAAACCTTTAACAAAATTAAGAGATTAAAAAGACTAAAAATGATGAGTTGTCATACAATCATACATTTTAATTTCATATGATTTTGTGTTTATTTTGGTGTGACATTTTGTTTTTATCATTCATTGCAATTAATTATAATCAATATTTTTAATAAAAAAAATTATAATCAATATTGATGAGTAAATTTTGATTTATGCAAAAGAAGTTACAGTATTTGATATTCATTGCTTTAAATTTTGAAAATTATTATCATTTATAGTGTGTTTGGTACTAGAGATCAAATAGAAGTTGGAGAAAAAGACATCAAACTTCTTCTGTTTGGTTTGAATAGGAAAAAAATGAAGAGAAAAGAAATAAACATGAAATCCATAACCTTTATAATTCTCTACTTAAAAATTATAATCAGCTTATTATAACTTTCTTATTTTTATTTAAATATATTCAATAGACACGGTAATAATCAAATAATAATTTTTTATTTTAAATAATTTGTATGTGAATGATTATATTTTAATTAATTATTTCATATGTGAATGATTATCTTTTAAATAATTTCCTATATAGTTTATTTAATAAATTAAATTTTCCACACACTATATTTTATCTAAAGAATATTAAATGCACACTAATAATGAAATAAATATTTATCTAATAACTAATTTTCCTCATATTTAGTTAATTATCTACGTTTTTTATATTTATTTTCTTTTGAATTGAAATCGTTGTTATAACAATTTCAAAACCAAAATAGCTTGTTAATTTGTTTAATTTCTGGTTTCTCACACAGGGTTGAGAGGTCAATAAAAAGAAATACCCTTTATCAGTTATTTTCTTAGTGGAAATACTCTTATCAATAAAAGTGAAATGCAAAATCTGGTAGAAACCAAACAAAACATAGAAAAAGTTTATCAATGGATGAATATTAGAAATAATTTCTCATTCTTTTCTTATTGGGCTTTGCATCCATCAAGCCCATTGAATTCATAATCCACACATGGTTGTTGTATTAAATTAAAGACATATAGTATAATCTCTTGAATTTATTTTTGTTGATCCTCAATTATTTGTACCATGACTTCAATTTTTGATACTTTAATCTTGTGTCCTCCAAACATCATAGTAATTAATGTTTTGCCAACATGATCATGTTGTACCATTGTAATTGTGGGAGACTTGTAACACTTTCTACATAATTGCACATTTGTTTGGTTGATTTTGTCTAGGAGACTCTTTTGTGGGGAAATGATGAGGTGAGCAAAATGATGTCATTGAAGGAGGTCCATAACCATAAGGACAAGGTGGTGGTGGTGGCGACGGTGCCGACCCCCAAAATGGTCTCGATGGGGGAGGAGGTGGTGCAAATTGGTATGAATTTGGTGGTGGAGAAAAATGTGGATAATGTTGATAGCCTTGGTGTTGAGTACATGGAAAATGTGGAGGATATGAGCAATGTTTCATGCTATCATAGTTATTATAATTATATTCGTATTCACTGTAATAATTAGGGTTTCTTTCAACAACCTCTCCATCAAGTTTTACATATTTAACTTCGGCATGCTTTTCATATTTTTCTAGTACACTCAATAATGTATTTGGGTTTACTTTGCCAGTAACTTTCATTGTCCCTTCTTCTCCATCAATAGTTATATTATAGACTCCTGCGATTGAGTAGATAAAAATCAAACGCATTTCAATTTTCAATTAAGAATTCAATGTATATAGAATGTATAACATAAATCTATTTCTCCTTGTATGCTACAATTTGATATTTTGGATGAGTATATTGTCTAATGTGCTACAATTTTTAATAGAGAATCACATTTGTTTACTTTTTGTTTCTGAAGAGAATAGAATATAATAATTCAAAGTTCAACTGAAATTATGTTAAATTTGACTAAAATTATTTCAACTAAGTTTCAATAAACACATATTTTGAATTCATATTCTAAAAGAGTTATTAAGAGAAGAAAAATACCACGAACTCTCTGTAAAATTTGCATCACCTTTACTTTACATGTCTCACATTGTGTATTTAATTTTAGAACACAAGTCTGAAAATAAAAGATAAAACATATATTATAAAACAAGTGAATAATATGAAGAAAAAAAATGAATATATATAATTATATAAATTAACTTCACCATTTGAGCAGAAGAGGATTCCATTGTGTAAGTTCTTCAAAAATTTGACTCCTTATCTCAATTAAGTATCATATCATAATTACAATATGGTTAAACCCCCGAAACTTCAATATTTATACTGCATTATAAAAGCTAAAACCCTAAAAAAAAGTCAACTATTAAAGGAATGAAAATGATAAACTTTGATACAATATCAAATTTTCATTTCATACTCGTTTTGCCCATGAACTGATGATTTTGTATTTATTTTGGTGTTATAATATTTATTAATTATATCAATATTAAGTTTCATAAATTTAGGTTTTCCTAAAATGTATTATCAAATATGTTTCTATATTGTAACAAACAAAAATGTTTCTATAAAATTCAGTCAAAATAAAATGTTTCTAATTTTACGTTATCGAATACTTTCATCAATTAATTATACATACTATTTCATTTCTTAATAGAATAAAATTTTGGGTTTTTTTTATTAAAAAAAATTAACAAAAAATAAACAGATGCAAGTAAGAGGGCAAAAACCAAATTGATGATCCTGTAAATCCGAATATTCAAAACAAAATAGTTGAATTGATTTTTTTTTTTTTTTAATGTTTAGGCCTAAACCAAACTAAATTAATTAAACTCAATCAATGATCGATGTACAATTTAATAGAAAAAAATACTGAAATGCAATTCCGATATTATTTATTTTTACTTCTGACTAGTTGTAGGTTTGATCTTTGTTAGTTTTATTGAAGGAGACAAATATAAATTTTTATATAATTATTTAATGAGCTTTATTGTCTTTTTTTACTTTAGACCGAAGATCATTCTCTCACCCTAAATTTTCTTTATAATAAAAATAAAATATTACTTTTTTTAAAAAAAACAATAAGTTATTTTTTAATTAACCATTGAATGTTAATTAATAGAATGTTAATTATTGTCGTAAATACATTACAAGGTATATGAATCAAACTCTTGTTTAGCAAAAGACGGCTATTATTTAGTACAAAAGATTTACATAAATAAAATACATAAAAAATCTACCGATAAAACTCTTACACATTAATAGTATAAAATAGAATATTCAAGTTCAAACTTATATTCCAATATATCAATTATTCATGCTACTACAATATGAGTTAGCCTTACGCGAATAATATTTATATATGTTACTATCAATTTAATTTATCATTCATCAACCTCATGTCTCGATATTATTTACTTTATTATATATTGAGTTTATTTAGAGAAATAAGAATGTTTTCACAGTTCTTACTTTATTTTAATTTTTTAATCATAATTTTTGTTAAAAATTTAGTTGATAAAAATTTATGTATTTAATAGAAATTTTAAATTAAATACATCTATTTATATTGATTCTATTTTTTGTTATATATAAAGGCCAAATGTAGAATTTGTCGACTACTAAAATTTCAAAAATTTAAATGTTCTTCCCAAGTTTGTAGGTAAGTTTCGTCACTAGACACGTTAGAACTTGGTTAATATATTTATATACAAGTGTAATTTTTAATTTTATAGTCATTTACTTGACATCTTGTTCAATTTTTAATCATAAATATTTAAATTATATTGCTCTTAGATTGTTATAAATTTAAAAGTAAATTTAATAGTAGAAAGGACTATAGCTCTAACAAACTTTACATTGGAGGTCATAAATAGTGGGATCGGGTTTCCAAATTAATATTTTAAATTTTATTTAAATCCAACTTCTAAATTGTGACCCTAACCCGATTAAATAAAAATCATACAGAAAACAGTCGTCAGTGGTAAAAACATTAAACTCTCGTCTCTCAGATTAAAGATGCGTCCTGTGGTGCGGTGGTCTATCGTTCTTATTGCGTGGTCGTCTCCTCTGTTCAGTAAAGTATATGTGCGATTATCATTTATTTTGAGATCTCTTCTTGTGTTTGCGATTTCAATTTTTCTTGCATGTGAATTTTAAACTGAGCATGTGTTGTGTATCTTTCAATATAGGTTTTGGTTCTCTTCATACCCTAAGTTTTACCCCAATGGGAAAAATAAATACAAGGTTAATCACTTTTTCTCTTCCGAATGTTAAAGTTAGTTTCATATCTGTTTTTATTTTCGTTTATGGTTGAGTTTTTTCTTATGTGCAGGGCATATTCATTAGATTCAAAGTTGAATTGCAAGTTTGAAAATAAGCTACATTTTTATTCCAGTATGTTTGTGTGATCAATTTTTTCATCTTCAATTACAATATTTTAATTTATCGTCATTGACGCTTTGCCTCCAATTAGGGAGGCCTCATTTGAGTCTTGATGTTAGGGTTTTGTCATTTACTGATTTTAGTAACTCAATTTATTTGAAATGGTTCATTTACTGATTTAATTGATTTTAGGAATTCACTGAGGTTTAATTTGATGTTAGAGTTTTAGACTTTAAGAATTCATTATTGATTCTCTATAATTTAATGTACAACGGCACTAATTAATCGTTTGCTGGTAAGAACGTATTACAAAATGATAATACTCACCTACGTTATATTGGACATAACATACAAAATAAGTTAATAATTTTACTTCCTTTTGCAATTAAAACTAAAATCATTAGAAAAATCAAACAAACAAAATTTGTTTACCAATTGAGCTAACATATGTTTGTCAGTCTTATTTTATACTCAAAATATGAGTGTTATAGATTTTCTGAACACGTCGTATTGTCAAAAAAATAACCAACAAAAAAGGCGGCAGAAAAAATTAAAAGCATACGATCTCTCTTCACTATTATTAGAGTCTCTTCTAGAGTTGAAAGCTCCAAATAAACCCTGTAACGAGGATAACATTAATCCCTTTTAGAGTTGAAAGCTCCAAAGAAACCCTGCAATGAAGATAACATTAATTTGCCAAAGAGCCTCTCCGATTTCCCTTTACCCAATTTAAAAAAAAATAAAAATTACCTTTGAGAAGTCGGTAGTATTGTACTTAATTTGCCTTTTAGTGGAATAATAAAAGAAAAAAAGCCTAATGAAATGTCACACACCACTATATTATCGTTTACCTAATGATATTTTTTATAATCACATTAATGCCGATCGTTTGAATAAATTTAAAAAAACGAGAAAAAAAATTATTACTGCAAAAAGTATATTAGTATAAATTATTCCACTCTTAAATTTACAAAAAAACATTTAGCTATAATTTCTTTCATTACATATAATTTTTTACCGTGAAAGGCAAACATTGTTATGGTCCAGGAAAATTTGAGTAAAAAAAGTATTTAGTATACAAATTACTCGTAAGGTATCCATTCATTATTTTTATATTCAAAATAACCCGAAGACGAAACTCAGTTCAGTTGCTGTGTAACATACAGAGTTATTTTTGTGTGGACATGGATATGTAATCTTTCTTGTGTGGATGCTAAAATCAAGTTATATTTGTTTTCTTAGTTATGTTTTTATCTCTTTACTCAATTTTGAGAAATATCTCGATAAATATGCCTTTATTTTGATAACAAAACTGTAAATAATGGTCTGCATTGTTTTGATTCAAATTGTTAGATGTTTTTATTGATTTTTAAATTGTTTGTGTTAAATATTGGAGATAAATTTTAATTGGATGTGATTATTTTATTTAATAAAAGGCCTCACATTCTAATATTCTTAAAACTAAAATTAAGAAATTATGAGATAAAAAATGAGTGCATTGCTCATACAAGAAATATTAGTTATAAATTGAGAAATCATGAAACAATAACATATTTCAAACATGAGTTATTGGAGTGGTAGTATACACACTATTTTCTTCTTCAATTAAAAGATGAAATTTTTTACATGAGTTTTTAATGTTGCTATAGAATAGTTGAAATGTCTTATTTCTTTCTTTAAAAAATATACAGAAAATATATTTGAAAATGCTATTAATTCTGCTAAAGAAATTTTCTATAATTATTAAATAAAATATTAATAATATATTTATTAATTTTTGAAAAGACTCCGTCTAATATTATCACTTTAAGCCTCGCAACTTAATGGAAAATATATATGACTAAACACTCATATAAAAAGTAATATGGATATACATTTGCCTCTTTGCAAACCTTGAACGTCTTGAACTATTTGGACAATTTAAATTTCAAATCTTGAATGTCTTGAATTACGTCTTGAATTACGTCTTTGCAAACCTTGAATGTCTTTTCCAATTTCAAATCAATGAAGATGGATCCTTTATTCCCACCTTTTTTCAATGGTATATAGGACGAATATTTTTACTAATTAATTAAATGATGTTGCTTTATGGGTTATTAATTAGTTATAGGTATAAAATCACCTCTATTTTACTTAAAATCAACTTTTAGTTCTCTCATTTTTAAAATCGGTTTTTTTGTTCCATAGTAATTAATTCTTGGAATTTTTTTGATCCTCTACTATTTTTTGTGATGTGGTATTTTTATGATATTTGTAAGTTGGATAAAATAATTTACATATCATTTTTGTTGTTATTAATTTATTTATATATTAAAATATTAAAAACCAATTTATTTTATTATAATTTATTTATAAATTAAAATATTTAAAATTGAAATTAAAATACTATTTAAAATTTATTTATTTTATTTATACTTTAAAATATTAATAATAAATTTATCTTATTTATAAATTAAAATATAAAATATTTAAAAGTTATTTATTTTATTCCACAATAATTTTAAATTTTTAAAAATATATATATAAAAATATTTATTTAAAATTTAATATATGAATAAAATATATAACAAAATTAATTACAAGAATAATGACATATAAAATATTTTTTCCAAGCCACAATTGCCACATAAGTGTTACACGTTATTAATAAAAATGTCACATAATAAAAAATAGTAGAGGACCAAAAAATACATTTAAACTTTAGTCATAAAACGAATGTGTATCACTCATCTACATATGAAAAGAATATTTGTTATTGATATATAAAATAATTTTTTTTTATTTAAAACCTAAACG
>JBBPBQ010000004.1:49964870-49996447 GCA_037974755.1 Cicer yamashitae
ATATATATATATATATATATATATATATATATATAATAGGAGTATGGTTTATAGATTAAAGTTTAATAAGGAAATAAATATTAATTTGATTATATTTGATATCAAAATTTAAATATGAATTATTATTTTTTTAAGATTATAATTTTTTATTTATTTATAGATGAGATAACGTAATCTATTATCTATTATCTATTTATTATTATTATCATAATTAAAACAAAACTCTAAAATTCTTCATCTATGCCACATCCTCCAATATTTGCCAACTCACCAAAATTGTGATGTAATTCCAAATTCATCTTCTATTCCATTATGTTTTTTTTCTTCAATATATAATGCAAACCTTTTTCACTTGCCCAAATACAATTATTTTATATATTATATAATTTCAGCTTTAATTTATCACTTAATGACTCATCAATATACTTAAAAAGCTCTAATTACTCATCAAAACTTTCATTTCGATAACTCATACAAAAAATACAACAAACCATCCAATATCTTCAAATCATCACAATGAAGAATTTTAAGGTTCTGTTTTATCTATTATAATAGAAGTTCAAGTTCATATATTAATATTATTGTATAGCAAATAAGTTTTTTTCCCTATATTGAATGTGTCTCTCATAACATTTTTTCTTTTTATAATTAAAAAAATATAAATCATAATTGAAACAACAAAAAAATGAATAATATTAAATATTTGAAAATAAATAACTTCTAACTATTTCATTATTCACTCGAAACTTTCTATGTCTTAAACATTCACAAACTTTTCTTGCATATAATTTTTTTCAACCACTCTTGAAGTTTCTTGACCGTGTCAAATAATTATTTGAAAATTTCAAGGCACACAAATGAATTGTTTCAATATTTTGAATTTAACAAACTATCACTCATGAATGAATGTTATAATATATCACAAAACACATAATATTATTTAGTGCATACTTAGATCAACAGTGAGATTGACAGAATTACGATGAACATATAAAATTGAAAACGTGAAAAAGTACATAAATTTATAAATCTAATGTTTCAAAACTAATATAAATTATATAAAATGAAGAAATATTATAGCTAAATGTATAACTTTAACAATAAAGAAATACATAACTATTTAACAAATATATTATTAGAAGAACCACTTCAATGAAATCAAAAAGCTTGAATAAACCAATTCCACATTTAAATATATTTTGCATGAATTGTATTAGTCAACAATGTTTTACTTTTTCTTTTACTAAAGCAAACCTAGCTTATATATAATTATTCAAAACTATATTTACCTTTAAGTACATAAACATTTGAGTATATTCTACTGTAAAACAAAATTAACATTACTTTTAAATTACATATTATTATTATTTTATATTCAGTAATATATTAAATTCTACCGCGCAACGCGCGGGTTAGTATCTAGTTACCACTAGAAACTCACACAACTGCGAGATATTGAGTACATGATGTTCAGCTTTACAATTTCGACATTTGTTGGTTGAATTAAGACTTAATTTCAAGATTATAACTTTAATTGTTTTTTTAATGTAATTTATTGTCTTTTTATATATTTTTTTCTTTATAAGTAATAACATTTTATAAGTAAATCCGAGAAGGTGTTCAACGTGGACACCAGTGATGGATCATATGAAAAACGGCTAACATTATATTTTCATCAATTATAAATTTGAATGAAATCTTAGTTTAGATTTTCATCGATTATAATTTTGAATCAAATCTTATTTTAGATTTTCTTCAATTATAAATTTGAATCAAATCTCATTTTAGATTTTCTTCACAAACATGACTCTGCTTTAAAGTCAAATATATTGTTCTCATAAAATACTTTTGTTAACATCAAAACTCTAAATGTAAAACCAACTTGGTTCCAACACCAGCTGCCTTTAATTCAATTTTACACAAGTTGAGAATTCTTAACATCCATTCTCCATCTTGAAGGGTATGTTAGTTATATTCATTTAAGTTTGTTGGGCTGACTTAGTACGTTAGGCCTGTTTTTCAAGTTGTTATTAGCATGTCTTGTATCTAAGATATATTATAAAAGGCTCGGTTTTTGTATTTCAGATTATTTTATAAAAAAAAAAAAGAGATGGTATAATTATTACTAAAAAGTCACATACAACTATAAAGTTTTGGGTTGGAACTCGAGATATGATATCTAACTTAACAATGATACTTGTAAACTTAAGATATTTCATATTATTCTATTAATCAAAATGATGAATATTGAGTAAAACCCTTTAGAACCAATGTAAAATTTTGATATTTATGGACATTGTATAGCACATGGTTTGAGAAAAGCTTTTAATTTTGTATTTTGTTCTTTTTAATGAAAATAACGTAAACAAAATCTAAAGTTTATCTGTAAAAAAACTAAAAAATTTTTTTGTCTATTTTCTATCAAAATATTACAAAACAAAATAAATTAGGTGACAATTTTGTAATTAAAGTGAAATAAAAAAAATGTTCTTTTAAACCAATTAGATATAAATAAATTAGAAAATGTTAATTATTACGAGAGATGTTTACAAAAAATAGAAAAATAATATATTACAACATATAACATTTACAATTATAACTATCTACTCTCTTATATATTTTGTGTATTTTTCTATTTTTTTGTGTAAATTTTTTGTAGTTAATAAGATTATTCAATTAAATTGAGTGAATTTTATCATTTTAAGGAAAGGAGACCCCAACCAAAAAATTAGCAGGACCTGTATACTTTTGTTGTTGATATCAGTGTAATTGTTTGGTGTAAATGTATGTCATGTTTGCAACTCTTGTGATATTAATACCTCAAGTCATGTGAGACCATACCGTGACAAAAAATTTATCTTAAGAATTTTAATTGTTGCATTTCTTATAGCATGATTTGAATTTAACATTTTTGGTTAAGTTAAAAAAGACTCAAACCATTTTTTATCAAGTGTTCTTGAATACCGTAGATTATTATTCAAATTGAGTAAAAATACAATAAATAAAAATAAAAAATTCTCAAAAGTTTAAACAATACTACATTCTTAATGTTAGATTTGAATTTATGACATGATACTTTTTAGGTAGAGACTCAACTTATCACATTCAAAATCATTCATCCGTGTTTTATTTAATTTTAATTAAAATAATATTAATAATAATTGAAACCCTCACTTATTTTTTTTTTATGATGAAGAGAGATCAAGTTACTATAAAAGTAATTTTAGAATAACTTTAGATAAAGTTTAAGGTTTATTATAAATAACTTATTATAAATATTAAATTTTCAATAATTCACTATTATTACTATGATATATCAATTAAAATTTGTAATTATAATCTAATAGCTGATATTTATTTATATTTTTAAAAAGTGTATCAATTTTTTTAATATTTTATGAAAATTGTATGACGAACTATTAAGCAGAATAATTCCAATCAAAGTTATTAATTTTTTAGTGTTTATAGACCAAATCAACTAAATTTTCTTATCATTACTGAAAAAGAATATTTTTTATCTCATAAATTCAACTCAAATAACAAAAGATTATATAATATTTAATATGTTCAGACGTATATTCGAATTCACAATATTTACTTATGTACACTTAGTTTGTATGTACGTTTCGTCACTAGACACGTTAGAACTTGGTTGATATATTTATATATAAGTGTAATTTTTAATTTTATAGTCATTTACGTGACATCTTGTTCAATTTTTAATCATAAATATTTAAATTATATTGTTGTTAGATTGTTATAAATTTACAAGTAAATTTAATAGTAGAAAGGACCATTACCATAGCTCTAACAAACTTTACATTGGAGGTCATAAATAGTGGGATCGGATTTCCAAATTAATATTTTAAATTTTATTTAAATTCAATTTCCAAATTGTGACCCGAACTCGATTAAATAAAAATCCTACAGAAAACAGTCGTCAGTGGCAAAAACATTAAACCCTCGTCACTCAGATTAAAGTTGCATCATGTAGTGCGGTGGTCTATCGTTCTTATTGCGTAGTCGTCTCCTTTGTTCAGTAAAGTTTCTGTGCGATTATCATTTTATTTTGAAATCTCTTGTTGTATTTTCGATTTCAGTTTTTCTTGCTTGTGAATTTTAAACTGAGTCTGTGTTGTGTATCTTTCAATATAGGTTTTGGTTCTCTTCATACCCTAAGTTTTACCCCAATGGAAAAAATAAATACAAGGTTAATCACTTTTTCTCTTCCGAATGTTAAAGTTAGTTTCATATCTATAATGGACCCCATTTCTCACACACACATACTGGAATAAAAATGTAGCTTCTTTTCGAACTTGCGATTCGACTTTGAATCTAATGAATCTAACCTGCACATAAGAAAAAACTCAACCATAAACGAAAATAAAAAAAGATACGAAACTAACTTTAACATTCGGAAGAGAAAAAGTGATTAACCTTGTATTTATTTTTCCCATTGGAGTAAAACTTAGGGTATGAAGAGAACCAAAACCTATATTGAAAGATACACAACACATGCTCAGTTTAAAATTCACAAGCAAGAAAAAACTGAAATCGCAAACACAAGAAGAGATTTCAAAATAAAATGATAATCGAACAGAAACTTTATTGAACAGAGGAGACGACTACGCAATAAGAACGATAGACCACCGCACCACAAGACACAACTTTAATCTGAAAGACGAGAGTTTAATGTTTTTGCCACTGACGACTGTTTTCTGTAGGATTTTTATTTAATCGGGTTTGAGTCACAGTTTGGAAATTGAATTTAAATAAAATTTAAAATATTAATTTGGAAATCCGATCCCATACCTCCAATGTAAAGTTTGTTAGAGCTATGGTAATGGTCCTTTCTACTATTAAATTTACTTGTAAATTTATAACAATCTAACAACAATATAATTTAAATATTTATGATTAAAAATTGAACAAGATATCAAGTAAATGACTATAAAATTAAAAATTACACTTGTATATAAATATATTAACAAAGTTCTAACGTGTCTAGTGACGAATCTTACATTCAAACTAAGTGTATAGAAGTAAATATTGTGAATTCGAATATGCATCTAACATATTAAATATTATATAATCTTTTATTATTTGAGTTGAATTTATGAGATAAAAAAATAGTCTTTTTTAGTAATGATAAGAAAATGTTCGATTTTAGTAATGATAAAAAATAAACTTGGCAATGCATAAAAGCTTTCCAAAACCCTTAATTTGCTGCTTTGCATATCAGTCAAAAGACAGCTAGATAAGTCAACTCCATTCCCTTCACTAATACATTGACAATGACAATAAAATAAAGACATATTCTCATATTCCACATCAAAAGCACAATTCAACATATAAAAATGATTAACTCCCATGGACATACCACTATGGACTTTGCTTAAGAAATTTAAGATCAACATATAAAAATCAGTAACTCCCATGGACATATCACTATAAACTTTGCTTAAGAAATTTAAAATGTCTTCATTCACAAATTAACTAGAGTAATGCTTCTAAGTAGTACACTTATAGAAACAATATTGTTGATTGCAAATCACAAAAAATAGCAATTTGTTGAAATTCTGCTATGCTATAGTGTTATAGCACTACATTAGCGGCACAACACTACTAACGTATCGCAGATCAATAGCAATTTGTTCAAATTTTGCTATGTTATAGCGCTATAGCGGCTATTTGATAACAATACATAAAAAGACCATGAGAAATGGGGTCCATTATAGCATCCACGCAAGAAGGATTACATATCCATAGACTGCTGTCCAGCCCCAGCCTTTGATTTATTCTTCCTCTTCTTTGAACCATTTGTGTTAACTCGTTTTTTTTTGGGTTGTTCTTCTACTTCTACTGCAGGTCGTGTGCTCAGTAAGTGTTGATGAATGGCAGCCAAGGGATCCATTTGGAAGGAAAGATCCTTAAAAATATCAGACAATCGTTGTCCTTCCTTCAATCTGATGAACAAGTGATAGGAGTTACATATAGTGTTTGTAAAGTTGCCAATATATCAATCAATGAATTATGATAGGAAACACTCACACTAATTTCTGTCTAGAAGTACAATTAAGTTTAATGTTATCCTCGTTGCATGGTTTCTTTGGAGCTTTCAACTCTGGAAGGGACTCTAAGAGTGAAGAGAGGTTGTATGCTTTCAATTTTTTCTGCCGCCTTTTTTGTTGGTTATTTTTCTGACAATACGACGTGTTCAGAAAATCTATAACACTCATATTTTGCATATAAAGTAAGACTGACAAACATATAAGAACCTTAGTTCAATTAGTATAAAAATGCAGCAATCTTGTCATCAGGACATTCTCAATGAAGATTTGTCTACAAAAATTCAATATAATTAGTATGTTCTGGTTTAGATTAGTTCTTAACTTAAGCAATAGTTATAGTTCTTTACTTAAGAAAAGGTCATTACTCTATGTGTTAATAAGTGTTTATGGACAAATTAAATGAGAACTTAAAAAAAAAATTGAGATGTGTGATCTAATTTCAACTTACATAAGAGGCTAATGTTTAAAAACCTGCAATTATTGCAAGTTCTAACTACATAAAAAGTAATGCTTACAGTCTAGATATAATCACAAGTTTACTATGTCACCTGTTTTCTTTTAAAGACAAAAAAAATAGTATGCTACTTTGCAACTCAAGTTAGTATTATTCTATTAAATGGGAGTTCCATCATCTTTTACACTAATGCATCAATCACATACACAATATTTCATCAAGATTTATACATGAGATGCACATATATGGTTGTCAAAATGAAACTGAAAAATCTCTTTATATTAAAATTTTTCTGTCAGCAACATAATCACATGAACATCCAGATATAACTATCAAGGCAGGAACGTACTAATCATGGCAAAATTCCCTTCCCAATCTAAATCTGTTGAGGACCATAACAAACTCAAGTGACAAACAATAAAGTAACAGAAGTATTCATCATGTCCGTGAACAAGATAACATTTCAAAATCAGTTGTCAATGAATGATTTGTAATACGGCATAATACAGTTAAGTAGCCATTAACTGTAGACACGAAAAAGAAATGAGATTCTCACCTTAGCAATAGACTTTTGCGCAGTCAAGGAAGCAACGGCATCTTTCACCTCTGCAATAACATCAAAGGTTGGAATGAGTTAGAGTCTAGACAGGTTAGTATAACCAAGGCCAACCCAAGAGTCAAGCCACTAAAGTTAGGGCTTTAGGCCTCAAAAATAATCTTTACTTAAAACAAAGAAAAAAGGCTTAGATATTATTAATTATGTTACAAATTTACTTGTAGTTATATGTTAGCTCAATTGGTAAACAAATTTTGTTTGTTTGATTTTTCTAATGATTTTAGTTTTAATTGCAAAAGCAAGCAAAATTATTAACTTATTCTGTATGTTATGTCCAATATAACGTAGGTGAGTATTAGCACCATCAATTAGCACCGTTACATTAAATTATAGAGAATCAATAATGAATTCTTAAAATTGAAGATGAAAAAATTGATCACACAAACGTACTGGAATAAAAATGTAGCTTCTTTTCGAACTTGCGATTCGACTTTGAATCTAATGAATCTGACCTGCACATAAGAAAAAACTCAACCATAAACGAAAATAAAAACAGATATGAAACTAACTTTAACATTCGGAAGAGAAAAAGTGATTAACCTTGTATTTATTTTTCCCATTGGGGTAAAACCTAGGGTATGAAGAGAACCAAAACCTATATTGAAAGATACACAACACAGGCTCAGTTTAAAATTCACAAGCAAGAAAAACTGAAATCGCAAACACAAGAAGAGATTTCAAAATAAAATGATAATCGCACAGAAACTTTACTGAACAGAGGAGACGACTACGCAATAAGAACGATAGACCACCGAATTGAAATCCGAACCTTTTGAGTTTTGACGTACGGCCAACCAAGGCGGAGGCGAGCAGTCGCAGAGGCGAGCCGAGACAGCGAGCAGAGGCGGATGCGGAGGCAAGACGCGAAGCAGAGGAAGAGGCACAGCGAGACGCGATTGCGAAGCGGAGGCGGAGGCGGGTGAATCGTGTTCGCGTTTAGGTTTAAGGTAGAGAGATGAAGACTGGAAGAGAGAGGAACAGAGATTTAGGTTTGAGGTATAATGGTAATTTCTTAGTTTTAATGAGGGCAGTTTGATTATTTTACTATAAATTTTTTTTTTTTTTCCGCCCCTGCACTCATCAATTTAATATGTTGGTTTCTTTAAGTTCTACTCAAATATTGATATCTTTTATATGCGATTTAACTTTTTTTTGTCTAGGTAATTAAAAAGTAATTCTTTATTAAAAAATCTACCGATCAAACTCGAACACATTAACAGTATAAAATAGAATACTCAAGTTCAAACTTGTATTCTAATATATCAATTATCAATGCAACTACAATATGAGCTAGCCTTACGCGAATTATAATTATATATGTTACTATCAATTTAATTTATCATTCATCAACCTCATATTTTGATATTATTTATTTTATTATATATTGAATTTGTTTAGAGAAATAAGTATGTTTTCACAATTCATACTTTTTCTTTAATTTTTTAATCATAATTTTTGTTAAAAATTTAGTTAATAAAAATTTATGTATTTAATAGAAATTTTAAATTAAACACGACTATTTTTATTGATTTTATTTTCTGTTATATATAAAGGCTAAATGTAGAATTTGTCGACCACTAAAAATTCAAAAATTTAAATGTTGTTTCCAAATTACTTCAATAGATTATTTTAAAATATTAAATTGTTAGTAATTAATTGACCAATGATCATAGATAGAAGAGTGAATGGTTATAATTTGAAAGTTATATTAGTTCTCACTTATTATTTTTCTTTTTCTTACAAACATCTTTCATAAAAATTAGAATAAACCTTTATTTTCAGTCTCATAAAGTAGAGAATACTGTCGTTTTGTTCATTGACTTAAAAAAAAATCAAATTAATTTTAGAATTATTAAAATTTCATTTAGTTTAATTTTAATTTTATAACGGTCATGTACTATTTTAACATTCAATTGTATGTTTTAGTGACTTTTATAATAGTAAATTATATATTTCATAACAGTTTTAATAATTCAATGAGTAATTTATATTTTTAACTAAATTACATGCATTTCAGTATTTTTATTACTATAAGTGCATTTTTTCCCTATAAAAAGTAAAAAATTCAGATGTCAACACACCACGTCCTTTTCACTTTTGTTAACAACTAACAACAACTATGAAAAAGTCGAAATATAGTTGAAATTGAAAATCGTAAGAAACAAATGATAAGTGGACCGCAATAAAAATATAATAATAATAATAATATTTAAATGAACAAGTTCTGTTTAACGCGGTAATTAAATAGTTAACTAAAGAAAAATTAGAAAGATGGGATCCACAACTGAATGAAGAAGCTTTCCGAAGAGTCAGCAACATTAATGTTCTCGGCAGCACCAGAAATCAGTTCCTCAAATACAACACCAATCACATTCACTGTTAGTTCAATTCAATCTAAACTCCTAATTTATTGGAACTATTACTTATTGCTTATTCATTCTTTCATTTTATTTCACTTCTGTTTTGCACTTCATTTTGTAAATTCTTGTTCTTTTTCAGTTTCTGTAAAATGGGTTGAATTTAGAAATTGAAGTATGATGGAGTTGATGCAGGGAAATTGAGCAGTGATTTGCATAATTGGAAGTTATATTTCTTGTTGATTAATGATTATTCATGTTTGATCTATGATCTTTATGAATTTTTGTCTTCTTTTCTGAGCATCTAAAGTTTCACTTTACTTCAATGCTTATGCTACTTTTAATGCTTATTAGTAATTGTGCTTATAAAATCACTGTTTTGCTTAATAGCTTAAAGAAATGGTTGCAGTTATTATCCTTTTATTCGATTTGAGACGTGGAATTGGGGATATCCACATGACTTATATATGATGATTCAAACAAATTTATTTTGTGTTTGTGAAAATCAATTGGAAGTAGAACTAGGATTGATCACAAGTACCTATTTTAGTATATGTTTGAATATACTAGGTTATTTTTTCTTTGAAGCCCTTTTGATGAATTTGTAATAATATGCTCCTTAATTTTAATACTTTGAAGTCTTTTGTGTGTGTTGGAATATGCTATGCATATACTTTCCATTATTATTTCACTGATATGGCTAGTATCCATTGCTTTGTGTTTGAATCATGTTACAGATTCTTGCTTTCTAAATTTATCTTGATGGCCAACAACGATACAAAGGAGCCCTTGCTATTGGGATCACGGGAAACTGGAGCTCAAAAGGCGAAACGACATTTAAACCAAAGAAGGTTCCTACGTTCTAGAAGTGCCCCTCACATAGATCACGCTCCTCTGGTGACAAACGACAGCGAATCGATTCCCCTTTCTGAGTCCATATTTGGGAATTTACATCCAAGTTTAAAAAATGTGGCTATATGTCTTATGGTCTATTTAGGTGTAGGAGCTATAATCTTCTACCTTGTTAGGAACCAGATCAAGGGACTGAAAACACACAGATTCCTTGATGCCATATACTTCACAATTGTGACAATGACTACTGTTGGATATGGAGACCTTGTTCCCGATAGCGACCTTACGAAACTACTTGCGTGCGCTTTTGTTTTCACTGGAATGGCATTGATGGGACTAATCCTAAGCAAAGCAGCAGATTACTTGGTTGAGAAGCAAGAAGTTTTGCTAGTTAAAGCAATGCACATGCACGAAAAAGTTGGTCCAAGTGAAATTTTAAAGGAGCTTGAGATGAATAAAACAAGATACAAATTTTTTCTGGTCTTTTCCCTTCTTCTGATTCTGATTATAGTGGGGACAATCTTCTTGGTCACTGTTGAGAAATTGGAAATTATTGATGCCTTTTACTGTGTTTGTTCAACAATTACAACTCTTGGTTATGGAGATAAAAGTTTCTCAACTGAAGCTGGAAGAATATTTGCAGTGTTTTGGATATTAACAGGTACTATTTGTTTAGCTCAGTTTTTCCTCTACATGGCTGAACTAAACACTGAAAGCAGACAAAAGGCACTTGTCAATTGGGTTCTTACAAGAAAAATGACCAATTTTGATTTGGAAGCTGCAGATCTTGATGATGATGGTGCTGTTGGGTTAGTTCATCATTCTTTCAAAGTCTTATTATACTCTTATTTGTTGTTGGAACTTGGAAGTTTATTATAACTACTCAATCATCTAATTTTATTTTTAGTTTTAGTCAATGCACATCTCTTAAGAAAATCATTAGTTATACTGATACTCCTTTTCATAGAAATACCCTTTATTGAACTCTGGCTGGAATAATCATTGGCTAAGTCTTGACTTATCTCCCACTCGAACTCTGGATTACCAGATACTCCTCTTTCCCCTGAGAACCCGAGCATTAAAAAATACCCTTTATTGTCATAAGAGTTAGGTAGAAGAATGACTAGTTAATATAGTATATGATAAGTTGAGATACAAATAAATAAAGGTATCATTGAAAGAAATGTAATTGACACTCTCTTGATATTCTAACATGACAAATAATTCACACAAACCAATATTCTGAACAATCAAGATATAATGAGATGGAGATGTCTTTATTTATTTTAATCACTTTGGTTTTATTGTTCACAGGGCTGCTGAATTTGTTATTTATAAGCTGAAAGAGATGGGGAAGATTAGTCAAGAAGATATATCACTTGTGATGAAGGAGTTTGAAGAGCTTGACATTGATCAGTCTGGTACACTGTCTGTTTCTGATATAACACTTGCTCAATCATCTTAAACTAAACATTATACACACCAAGTTGATTTAGAGGGGTTCTCATTTTTCACTTCCACCACAAAATATACACCAGAGCTTTGATGAGGATGGAAAGTTTGAAGTTTCTAGAAAAGGTGCACATTTATTCTTGCAATTTGATGCTGACAGTTTGAAAAGTGAAACCATATACCAGTGTGACATAGGGAAAGTGAGGAAGTTACTTCATGTCTCAAATATATATTAGTTAAAATATTCTAAAAGGTACTTCATGTCTCAATTTAGCGAGGAAGTGCCTATTGATTTGAAAACAAGCATTGAAGCTACTTCATGAAGTACCTTTTAACATATTTGAGACATGAAGTAACTTCAATGCTTGTTTGAATTTCAATGCTTGGTTTTCAAATCAATAGCTTACACAACTCATTTTAGTCTGTAAAGTAAGAGGAGCCAAATTGGTGGTTAATTGTGTGTAAATGCTTAAATGAACTCTTGATATATTTCTCTTCTGCTTAGTTTAAATTTTCATAGATTGAAGGAGAAGCCCTGAACTTGTGTTTATATTTGTCTCAATCCCAAATATAGGTGGGAGACATCTATCACTTTATAAAGTGATTTTGTAGCTTGTTGCTACTCTATTCACAATGATATGAAATAAAATAATTTAGGAAATAGTAGTAATTTTATCTCTTAAAATAGAAAATATCTATCAATCAATTTACTCCTTTTTCAAAATTTTGCATCAGAATCGTAAATGTTATATGCTTATTTTGATGAGTAAAAGACTGTTTAAATTAATATGTACGTCTTTTATTAGTTTTGATAGATGTTCACTAAAAAAATATTTTGAAAAAGAGACTAAATTAATTGATATTTTAAAATTTGAAAAACAAAATTGCTATTTTGCAAATTTAAAGTAATAATTTGATCAACCCTTGTAAATGTGACTACCGATAAAATTCAAACCCCATTCTCCAAGCAAAAATATCTCATTCCATTTGGTTAACTATATATTCATATAAAATTATATGAAAAAAAAAAAAACTAATTACTTCTTTTGACAAAAAAACTAATTTTAGAAAAATGCACAGTAAGCTTTTTTTGGATGAATATACGACAATTTATATGGGCATCGGTCACCTAAATAATAGTAGATGCCACCCAACATCGAATATGGATGGCACATGATGCTGTACTACGATCTTCACCCAAAAATATCATATTGTACGACCTTTCTACAATTTTCTATGTCAATTATTTAGAGTCCCATAAATATTATTTTCTATAAAAAAAAAATAGCTTTGTTATTTTAACAAGGAATAGCTTATTGATCATTGATATTTAGATATTTTATGAAAAGATATTAAATTCTTTTATTGGTTGATCAAACCCAAAAATACTACTTGTTTAAATCTGACTTATTTCACAGGTAAAGCAAGAGGACAAAATATGCAGATATTAATACATTGATTGTTTTGCCAAAAAACAAAAAGAATACTAACGAAGGTTGGTTTAATTGATAACAGAGGTTGGTGTTATTTTTATGATAGTAAATTTTACTATAATTAATATATATTTCTTTAATTGATAAAGAAAAAGAATAAAAATAGCCTGCCAGCAACGGAATCCCTCACAATTGCAGTCCCAAATGGAAGAAAAGGACACACTGCCACACCAGCAATGCCACATGAAAAATCATTTCCAAGAGAGAACGTTTTTTTATTCTCTCAAACTTAATTTATTTTTAGGTATATTTGAGAAATATATACTGAAATATAAATTTAACCTGTCCTTCAAATTTCTCAAAACTCAACTCCTAAATATACTATTAATGAATATTTCTAAAACAAAAATTAGTCAAATTTCGTGTTTAAAATCTACATTACACCACACCATTCATTCTCAAGTGCAATTCAAACTCTATCTATTTAGATTACAAAGTTAGACTTTCAAATTATAAATAATTGAATTAAATATGTTTTTGATTATTATAAAATTTATGATTTTTCGAATTTAGTTATTTTATAGAGAATTAATGCAGAGATTAAAACCATTCATTTTTAGTAAAATTAAATAAAAATAGCGAATAAAAATATATTTTACTATTTAATAAATAGAATCCCTCATAATTATAAACCTTCTACCAATTTGTTTTTAAAAGAAACAGCCACAGTTGGTTTTCAAATTGATTAAGAACCATATACTACTAAAGAATTAATGACAAGATTTGAGAGAAATTTCAAGATTTCATTATCCAAGTTTCCTTCTCTAATTTAAGTTTCTTTTTAAGTGATGTATGATTTTAACTATGTTGTTTATTTTTGCTATTTCTTCTATTTCTAATTATAAACGAAAATAAATCAACAAAAGTTAATTATGGACTAAATAGATTATGACTCACTTTTACTTAAAAAACAAAATAGATACGGCAATAAAATGGCTCATGGTTATCTCTACTTTTTGTTCTTTCCCTTTTAAGTTCTTTCAATAAAAAAATAAATATTCTCTAATTCAAAAGCTATCCTCTCTACCCAAAATTATTACACCTCGTTGACTATAAAATAAAAGAATATAACGAAAAGAAAGATAATTAATAATTTGAATTTCAATCCATCGACACTAGTTAGCTAACTCAATCATAAAAATTCACAAGATAAATAAAACTGGTAAAACAAAGATAATTAAAATTAAAATGAAACTAATATTACATAATGATGGTGTTGTCTGATCTGATGAAAAACGTTGTACTAAACGAACTTGTTGTGAAGATCCAACGGCGAATCATGGTCACCAGCAACATAATCAAGAAGACCCTTATGAATTGAAGCTTCATTTTGTGGTAAAGGTGAAGTCTTTGCAAAAATGAAGACAAGGGCAAGGACAAGTGCTGTGGAGACAAAAAGTGGCCAAAAATAGGTAAAAAGGGTCACCAATTTTGGGGCAAAGACTATGACACAAAAGAGGGTTACACATAGCATTAGTGTTGCTAGGAAATGGTATCTTAACTTGAGTAGCTTTTCTGGGATCTTCATCACAACAAAGGTTGAGGTTGTGTTGTTTTTTTGTTTTTGTGTTGTGTTGTGTTGTGTATAGATTAGATTCTCAATCACAAGACACAAACTGTTCCTTTCTTTGGTTTTCAACTTTCAAGTCTCAGTGTGAGACACAGACACTCACTTTCTATATTCACTGCCATAACCCCTATTTTTATTTCATTATTTTATTATTGTCTCAAAATTCCAAATGGTTAAAAATTAAAATAGTACGTGTGATTTTTCAATTTATTAAAATAACAATTTGCTTTCGGTTCACGTGTCTAGAGTACTTTATTCTATTAAAAGGTTTTTTAATATAAGAAAAAAATTCATAGTTAATGTAAATAAATTTTATAAATATAAATCTTTGATTTTATCGGTGTGAAATTTTTAAAATTAACGGTACAAGTCATTAAACCCTTTTAATATTCATTTGAATTTAATTTCTTTGTTTAGTTTTGTAATATATATGATAAGTAAGCTTATTCAAATATCAGGGTCAATTTTTATTATTTATGTTGTATATTTTAAAAATTTCAATTTGAAAACATTGCATTATTAAAGATAACTTTGTTAAAATAAGATGTACGACTAAAGTAGATAGTTGTTATAGATATAATATAGGTAACTTAATAAAAAAAGAAGATCTGTTATTCTAATTTAAAAAAAACAGATGATAATACTACAATTGATATTGAAGACTTTTTCCAGAAAAAAATTGATGTTGAAGTCTACCTTTAAAATGTTTAACTATCAATATATTAAAACAACAATTTTTTTCAAATTCCAATAATTTTTTAAAAGAAGAAATTCTGGTATATTGGGTATTATATTTTTATTGAAACTTGTAGAGACTTGCTAATAAGTGACAGAAGAGTATTGTATAAGGATTATAAATAAAAGAAATTATTTATTAAAAAAATTAAACATTTCAACTTCAATATATTTAATATATAAATTTTTATAAAAAAACATACTATTTAGGTTTATTAAACAATACTCTTATTACACTCGTTTCAAAGTAAGTATCTCTTTATTTGTCAAAATAAATAAAAAGTTCAATTATTGATGTTTTAAGTGTATAAATGTCCAATCATATCAAATAAGTGACACAATTCCAAAACATACTATTTATACATAAAAAAATTTATGTTTTGAGTTTCACATAGAAAAGAAAATCCAATGTATTTAACTTATGATGTAATCTCACTTAATGAATTAGTCTTTTGAAATTAACTCTTCTTGAGTTTAAATCATAACAATTGGTAATTGGTATTTTCATGCATATCAAAAAATAAAATAAAAAATTGATTGTTTCGTTGAGATTTTGATTATAGAATAGATTATTTATAAGCTAGATTAAGGTCCTCGGCTAAATACTAATATGTGAATGAAGCCGTAAAAGAAGAAATGACTACCACCAGGTCAATACTGACATAATGAACATCGTTGTGGATGTCGACTCTTGAAAAAATTGACAATGATAAGTCTTACATTGAGTAAAAATGAAATTTCAATGTAGTAGTACTTAAGTGATGAGTTGTTCCCACTCATTGGAGTAATCATTTGAGTCTGACTCTCCTTTAGACTTAGTATATGATAATATTGACGCATTTTAAAATTATACTTCTAGAAAAAATGTAAAGCAATCGGTATACATCTTTCACCACTTACTATTCTATTTTCCCCCACATCCACTCTACTCAAGGATTATCCATTCTTCCTCGTAGTTCTATCATCTACAATTATGATGAAACACTCAACAACGACGCCGAATTTAGTGACAAAACGACAACACAATTTTGTCAATAAATTCTATGGTTGTTCCACCTCTTTTAGACATGAATTTGATTCGTCCTCCATTAAAGCCACTATATATTACACGAACTTACAAAAAATTGAAGTCTCTTTTGATTTAAAAATTGCATCAAAATCTTTATATGATGAAAGATATTTTTTTAAAGTTAAATTTTATTATGTCTCAAACTCTAAGTATACAAAGAAAAGAAAGAACTCTTAGATATATTTCATATAGCTTTTATTTTAATTTTTAGAAGTCCATGTACTTGTTTAAAAGTTTGATAAGGATGATTACACTTATTACTACCTGTCAATTTCTGATATTATTACCATGTGTATTCCAATTAATATTATTAATGACATGAGTTAACTTTGTGTGCGTAAAAAAAATTGTATTTTGGACGAAAAAGAAATTCACTCATAGAGGTGCAATAATGAAAAACAGGAGTGCAAATAGAAACTGCACATGGTTTATTAGTAACAAGCCCAAATCACTCGTGTCGAAAAATGGCGCCTGTGGCAGCGAGAAGCGCAGGCGCTGTTGGTATCGGAACTGCCATCTTTGTATCTCTCGTCGTCGCTTATTTCTTCTGCGACCGTCGCAACAATTCATCAAAGAAAAAGAAGAAGAAAATTTCAACTAAAGGAATCGTTGACGCCATTGGTAACACTCCTTTGATTCGAATCAACAGTCTCTCCGACGCTACTGGTTGCCAAGTAATCCCTTTTTTCCAATTTTTCTTTGTTTCGCTCGCATGCACTCTTTTTATCGTGTTTGTTATAATAACTCTGATTTTTACTCTTTAGATTTTTGGGAAATGCGAGTTTTTGAATCCTGGAGGGAGTGTTAAAGATCGTGTTGCTGTTCAAATTATTGAAGAGGTAACTAAATCCTCTCTTAAATCTACTAATTAGGTTATAGTTTTTCATGCTAGTTACAATTAACTTTTGAAATTATAGTTCTCTTATCTATTTATGCATGATCACTTAGCATTAGGTTGTGTTTGGATAAACAATTTAATTGAGTGTGCTTATCATATAATATAAGTGTTTATCGATAAGCTATTTCTATAATAGAAGATAAAATAAAGTCAAATAGTTTTCGTGTAAACTATAAGCCATTTCCATAAGCTATCATAGAGAGGTTATCATAATAAGTTGAAAACAGCTGATAAGCCATTTCCATAAGCTATCATAGAGAGGTTATCATAATAAGTTGAAAACAGCTGATAGACATGTCATAAGTAGTTTCTGTAGCGTCTCCCAAATAGTCTTAGAAGTGCTTATGTTTAATATACTAGAAGTTAATTCAAACTGACTCCAACTTTAGATTTAGCATTTTGGAGATAGGTGCCTTGACAATTCTGTGCCAAAACGGATTATCAATATTTTGGTTCATTTTATGTATGACTAGCGAAGTTCCTCTTTCTTTTATTCTTGAGTCGTTGCTCTTTATTTATTGCTAATGCTTGGCTTTTGCTTCATGTTTCCTGTGATTTGATTGTGTAGGCTTTGGAATCTGGGCAGCTGCGTCGAGGTGGAATAGTTACTGAAGGGAGTGCTGGAAGCACTGCCATTAGTATTGCTACTGTTGCTCCTGCTTATGGATGCAAATGTCATGTGGTTATTCCAGATGATGCTGCCATTGAGAAGGTATATGTTTTCAATAATTCTAATCAAGGAACACTATTATGCTTTGCTTGCAATCTAGCCATAGCATCTAATTTTTTTATATGATTTCCTTTCACGAGGAGCCAAGGAATATTTTCAACAGAGCTGAACTTGAATTTACTCTTGATTCAACACAAGGAAAAAATTCTTTTGAGCAGTTGTGTTCCTCACCCATCGCCTCCTTGTTATTTCTTCCACTTGTTTTTATTTTTACTTTGTAATTTGTTTGTAGAACAAAATGATTGAACAAATCATGAAAGGTTAACACAACTATGTCTTAGTTGCTAACTTTAAAAACATTTGCTGCTATGGCTGTGAGTTGTCTGTGTGGATATTACATTTGTTGTTAGACCCAACAAATTCATCATGTGAAGCACAATTTCTAATTTACTTCATTCTGTATTTGTCTATCGATTTAATTAAAGTTGACCAAATTTCCTTCTTAGTCTTGCAACTTCATTTTAATTGTTTAAGACATTTCATTTAATCTATTGGGACCACCCTCCAGTCTCAAATACTTGAAGCACTTGGGGCAACTGTTGAAAGAGTACGGCCAGTATCAATTACTCACAAAGACCATTTTGTCAATATCGCTAGAAGACGGGCATCTGAAGCAAATGAGTTTGCATTAAAGCTTAGAAAGTCACAATTGAATGGCACAGACTCACAGCAAATAAATGGTTATAAATCTGATGGAAACAATCACAGCTCACTCTTTCCTAGTGATTGTCAAGGTGGCTTCTTTGCTGATCAGTTTGAGAACTTAGCAAACTTCAGGGCCCATTACGAGGGTACAGGACCCGAGATCTGGGAACAGACGAATGGAAAGTTAGATGCATTTGTTGCAGCAGCAGGCACTGGTGGTACTGTGGCTGGTGTTTCCAAGTTTCTTCAGGTTTATCCCCCTTTTCTTCTTCGTGTTTTAAATATTTTCGTTTTGATTGTGAAATTTGCCTGAATTTCTTCTCCTATCCTCAACAGGAAAAGAATCCAAACATCAAGTGTTACCTTATAGATCCTCCTGGTTCTGGCTTGTTTAATAAGGTAACGAGGGGGGTGATGTACACCAAAGAGGAGGCGGAAGGACGAAGACTTAAGAATCCATTTGACACTATAACAGAAGGAATTGGAATTAACAGGGTAACAAAGAATTTTGCAGAGGCAAAACTTGATGGGGCATTTAGAGGCACAGACATTGAAGCTGTTGAAATGGCCAGGTC
This sequence comes from Cicer yamashitae, assembly GCA_037974755.1. Classification (NCBI taxonomy): domain Eukaryota; kingdom Viridiplantae; phylum Streptophyta; class Magnoliopsida; order Fabales; family Fabaceae; genus Cicer; species Cicer yamashitae. The sequence continues at coordinate 49,984,388 of JBBPBQ010000004.1, forward strand.
ATTCATTACTCTTTTCTAAGCCATCTTACTTCATTATTCTTGAAGATTTTTTGTTTGTTTCTAGTTCAATTTCGTGCGTGTCGACCCGAAGAAATGATAAAAGGATTTGATTGTTGCCTTAACGTTTCCACACTGTCATTGTTTTGTGTATTAGGTTTCTTGTGAAGAATGATGGACTCTTCCTTGGAAGTTCTTCTGCAATGAACTGTGTTGGAGCAGTTAGAATAGCGCAATCAATTGGTCCCGGTCACACAATTGTAACAATTCTTTGTGACAGTGGAATGAGACATTTGAGCAAGTTTTATAATGCTGAATACTTGTCTCAGCTTGGTTTGACACCCAAAGCAACTGGATTAGAGTTCTTGGGTATGAAATGAGTATGTTCCTTAAGAGAATGCTACGGGCTCGCTACTTCATTACCCAAACTTGTTAACGCCTGTGTCGGATAATAAACACAGTTTTTTCCTTCGTCAGCTGAGAGTGAAATTTGAGTGGACAAAGCCTGGGAAGTTCATGCGATATGCCAACAAGTCCATCATATTTATGGTGTTTTATTTGATTGAAACATTATTGGAGGCATTATATGTTTCATTCATGGTTAGGTTATACTAATTTTTATTCATTTAGTGAACGATGTAGAGGAAGTAGAATAGAGTCTCCAATAGTTTGTCATGAAGTAAATGAAATGACAAGGCATCTAAAGTCACAACTCATTACTTTTGATATCAATAGTGTTATGCTGCTTTTATAAATAGAAATTAGTTCATCTTATGGCAAGAAAATAATAATAAAGCAAGTCACGCATAAACACCCCATCATATGTGTGCAATGTGCTTCTTAGAAATCTTCACACCACAACAATATAGACTATAGAGAATGATTGAAGGCCACTGACTCACATAGATAGGCTAAATCAAGACGTCCAAATTAAATTTAACTTGACCAAGTTTGTACATTAATTAATGATTTGATTTTCATCTAAGCAGAATCACGGTTTGGTGTTTGGATCTAGTAAAAATCACGGTGTGATAATTTATACCTTTTAAAATCATGGTAATAATGCATTGGAAGTGAGAATGATGAACCCACAATGATGTCATATCCTATTTACTTAAAACTATTGTGTTTAAAGAGTTGCTCACAATCCTTACAACATAATTTACCCGTGCCTAAATTTTATAGTGACAAAAATATATACTTGGGGAGTTGGATCCCATTGATGGTCCATTTATAAAAGAGAAAGAGAAAAAAAGCAAAACTGTGCCATGAGCATTTTGACTTAACAAATTGACCAACGCTTTACGATTTTAAAATCTAAAATTGTGGTTTAGTCGACCTTTAACGAAAAATATTCACAAGTAATAATATAGTAGATTAATATGTTACTGTCCTCAACATAAATTGTTTTGGAATGGATCACTCCTCAAATGAAGGAGAAAAAAAATGGGAATGGTTGATGAACAAATAAATAAAAATGTACACCACCGTTTAAGTCATTTCATCCAAGGTTGCATATATATTGAATTGCCCAAAAGATTTATATCCGATTCTTTTGACTACATAATCAGTTACCAGTAATCACCACATGAGCAAACCCCATGACGAAAATGATGAAACCGATTTATATCTCTGATAACGATCTCTCGTTGCACAACTTTTGATATCAACTTTATAACAGCATGACAATCTACACATATGCGGAGATTTTTAATGATTCGAATAGAACATGCGACCGGAGTTCGAATCAGTCCATAAGCCAATGCTAGTCTTTCGCTATGTACCCATAAACGTCGCTCTTTTTCATCATCCTCCACATCAAGCAAAACTGCATTGCAATCAGGATCATATCCTGCTTCCCTGGTTTTCTTGTTTAACCATTCAAGCATTGCACATATTAGTTTAATGTCAGGATGAGAAGTGTCACCCACAGCAAAATAGTGAACTACACCTTGGTTCTCCACCCAGCTTAAGCCAGGTTCTTTCTTCACTTTTTTCTTTTGCATATTTTTCCTAACAAAAGCAACACTGTCCCATCTCTTTGCAGTGGCATACATGTTTGACAGAAGTACATGAGTTGCATCATCATGTGGTTCCATCTCAAGTACATGTTGAGCACAAACTCTTCCTAGATCAACATTCTTGTGGATAACACAAGCACCGAGCAATGCGCGCCACACCATAACACTAGGCCGAAATGGAATTTCTCTAATGAGTTTCATTGCTTCATCAAATCGGCCCAATCGGCCAAGAAGCCAAACCATGCAAGTATAATGCTCTATACATGGATCAATGCCGTAGTCGCGTGACATTGACTCAAAGTGAGCTTGTCCTTTGTCTAACAATCCTACATTGCCACATGCAGACAGGACCCCTATAAAAGTCAGTTTATTAGGTTTGCAATCAGAATGTTGCATCATGTCAAATAAATTTAGAGCCTCCATACCCAAGCCATGCATAGAATATCCACAGATCATAGCATTCCATGAAACTACATCCCGTTTGTCCATCTTATCAAATGTTATTTGAGCATCATTGATTCTTCCACATTTAGCATACATATCTATCAAAGAATTTGCAACTACAGTGTCCTTATAATACATGGTTTTGATTGTTAAGGAATGAATCTGAAGCCCCGGTTCTAATGCTGCAAAACTGGCACAGGCACGGAGAACGCTTGAATATGTCACTTCAGTTGGTTGCATGTCATATCCAAGCATAGATGAAAATAAATTCATTGCTTTCTCCCCATCCCCTAACTGCACATAACCAACTATTATAGTGTTCCAAGTCACATCATTCCGCTCTGGCAATTCCTCAAACAATTTCATCGAGTTCTCAATTTCACCACACTTGGCATAAACATCCATGATGGCATTCGACACAAACACATTTGAGTTCAGACCATATTTCAGCACACAAGAATGAATTTGCTTTCCTACATTTAATAAAACTAAAGAAGCACAAGCTTGCAGCACACTAGCAAATGTAAAATTATTAGGGACAACCGATGTTTGCCTCATTCGAAGAAACAACTCCAAAGCCTCATGACTTCTGTCACTCTGAGCATACCGGGATATCATCAGACTCCAAGGAATAAGATCATTTTTCGGCATTTCCTCAAAAAGCCGCTTTGCATCAACAATCTCCCCAGACTTCGCATACAATTCAAGCAATGCAATGCCAACATAAAGATCATGATCATAACTAGCTTTCAAAGCACATCCATGAACACTTTTCCCAACATTAAACGCCTCTAGACCAAGACACGACTTAAGTGCACCTGAAATGGTGAAATTGTTTGGCCTGTACCCCATAATCCTCATCTGGTTGAAAAGTTGCAATGACTCCTCATAGAAACAATTCTCAGCATAACAAGCTCCCATCCCAGTCCAAGACACCATATCCTTACAAGAAATGTCATCAAAAACTTGGCGAGCAACATCAACATTTCCACAAACAGAATAAGCATCAATAAGAGCAGTCCCAACAAAGGCATCGATATGATGGCCAAGCTTATAAACACAAGCATGAAAAGTCCAACACAACTGAGCCAAATCCATGCTCACCAGCAACTTGAGAAGAGTAGTCAAAACAAACGGATTCACCTCATGTCCTTCTTTAAATAACCTGTGTTGAAGAAACACACACACATTAGCATATGACACGTGCATTTATACAATCAATCTCTATCTATTCTAAGAAAAGTCTTTCGACTAATAACACATTGCAAAATCACACACCTTAAATTCCAGTCATTTCCCCCACACATTTATGCAATCTTGCACAGGATCTTTACTAGTCTTTACGTCTAGAGAAAACATGACATGCATTGTCAGTGTAAATTAGTTTTACACTGATGTCCAATGGGAATTCAATATTTTGCAATTATTTTTAAAATGTAGTAACAAAATGAGTTTATGCGACGATATAAAACTCTTTTACACTAACATTACACCCCCATTAAACTCTTCTATCTATCTCTATATATTCTAAGAAAAGTTTTTAGTCTAATGACACGCAGCAAAATTTCATACTTTCATTTTCTACAATTTTCCCCCCCACATTTGTAGAATCTATACTAGTGTTATTAAAAAAGAAAACTTTACCTGAGAATGAAGTGAAGGGCATGATGGAATTGATGAGAACGTGAGTAACCTTGAGCTAACGTGACAAAAGAGATAGTATTAGTAAGCGGCATTTCATCAAACAGTTTGGAAGCATCAATCATTGAATTGGATTGAACATAAAAGTTAAGAAGAATGTTTTGAGCAAACAAGTCGAGAAAAGCGCCTCGCTTGAGAATGTGACAGTGGAGCTGTTTTCCGGCGTTTGGGTCGGCGCCGTTTCGAATAATTTGTTGGAGCATGTGAGCGTAGGAATGAGAATCCAAAGCAACAAGACATGGTTGGTGTTGGATATGGCGAGAGTGAAATAGTAATGGTGACAGTTTTGTACTGTCACGAAATATACGAGTCCTAATCATGTCTCATTATGGTGTTATTATTCTTTTCATTCATTTCTTTGGAGTGAACCAAATATACATGACTCAATTTGCATGCTTCATTCACGTAATAATAATAATAATAAAATAATTGTTCATGACATGAAGGAATTTTTTGAACCATCGTTTATAAGTACAGAGTTTAACTAAACTTTTTTTTTAAAGGAGTTTAACTAAAGATTTATTTGATAATAAATCATTTAAGAAAGTTTAATTGAGAACTTATCCATTGTGTGAAAAAATTGAGATTATCCACAAACTATTCTAACAAGCGGAAATTTTTTAATCTAATTATAATTTCAAGTCAATTTTTTTATCTAAGCTGTATTTTGGTCTCTTTATTTTCAAATGTGTGATTTTAGTTTTCTAACTTTTTAATTCTCTAACATTTTGGTCATATGTGAAATTTGGGACAAAAATTTGATTATATGATGATATTTTGGCTCAATTTAATTGATTTTCTAACAATTTATAATACATGTTTTCTTTGTTTCTATTTTCGTTTACTTTCATTTAAAATGGACACGGTTGACAATGTAACACAAGAATAAACTTCTACTCCAATTTTGCAAGTAGACATATGTGTGAACATCGAAACAAAACGTAAACTAATTGAATTGAGTGTATACGAATAAGAACTCTCTCTATTTCTAAAAAAAATTGAAAGCTCTATTACTTTTTAGACTAGTAGATCACTAACCTCTACATCTCATACTTTATGTAATAATTTTTCTTATTTACGTTAATCAATCTAATGAACTTATATAATAAAGATTGAATGATTAGGAAAATCTCCTAAAATTTAATTTAATAAATCAACTGGATCCAAAGTGGTATATGTCAAACTTTAAAAACATAATTTTGTTAGTACATAAAAAATATTTTTTATTTTATTGTTTATTAATTAAATTTGATCATGTCTAGTTTTATAAAAATTTACACCTAATAATAATAGTCCGTTCAAACCAAAATAGTACATGAGCATTACACAAGACTAACTGACTAAATTATTTCTATCACAATACTAAAATATAGTCCTCTTCCTCACCACAGAAAACATCCATGCTAATATATAATCCTTGAAGAAAACTTTGAATAAGAAAAAGTTTTTTTTTTCGTCCTGTATTTATCTCCCTGTTTCATTTCCTTAGCTCCTTAACATTTTTCCTTTGTGTAGATTAGTAATTGACAGAAATCAACATTTCAAACCTATAGTTTCCACAAAGAACTATAACATAATTACAGAATACTGAGCATGACAACTTTATTATCGAAGAACCGGGTGATGAACTTATTGTCCAAACCTTCTGAAATTTGTGTCTTGAGTGATGCATCAAATCAAACTACAATAAAAGGTACTAAAGTGGATTTTCTCCCTTGATAAATAACTTAAAGAAACTAAAATCTTCAATGTGTGAATCATCTCCTCTCAAAATGAGATTCATGGCAATGTGGATCTAACCAGTCTTTAGGAGAGGATCCCTTTCCCATGCCGACACTTGCTTTCCCCCCACCCACAAGCTCCCTCAGGTTATCCACTTTATTCTCCCTACCTGTCCCATTATTTCTTTTATCAGCTTCTTTCAGCTTTTGCTTGAACCGCTGCTTCCGGTTTGATGAATTTACCTCTTGCTGTTTTGATTGTGAAGGAGGCGCTCCGTGTGGGCCAAGATAGATGTTCTCTTTCTTCTTAGCCTAAACAAACAAATACAGTAAGCATTGACAGTGTCAGCTCAATCAGTTTCAATATCTAAAGCCTACATATTATCCCGTAATCCTATGAAGAAACAAATTTTTCAACTGACCTTTGTAGCAGAATTCGGCGATTCTATGCTGGGAACATTATCTTTACTTTGATCAGAATCTCCGATTTCCAAGCTCGGAATCACAAATCCATCAGTGTCTAGAACAACAAAAAAGTCCAGGCATTCAAGACCAAAAGTAAAATGCTATCAAGCTGCATGTGTACAAAAATCTCAACTATGTAAAACAAGAAGTATTAAGATTCATGTATCTCACAGAAGAGAGCAAAATCAAACAATTCTAAGTCAGATCGATAAGACCGAACAAAGACATGTTAATTTTGATAGCAAACAAACAACATAGTAAACTGCAATCTGAAACATATATGCGTAAATATTGACATAAACAACAGATAATAACAAAACCTTTATCAATCCAGATATAATCTGTATCTGTATGCAATACATAACAGAATCAACCCTAAGAAATACTCTAATTTGCATAAAAAAATTGAACCAAACAGCATTAAATCAACCTAGAACAACACGCATTCCACAAGGGTGTGATCCTAACTACACAAAGCACAGGTGCATCAATCAATTACCACATAAAAATAAAATTAAGATGACATGCAAATTGATAACTCAATAAGCTAAAACAGCTAACAATTGGCAAATATTTGATATTATGATTCAAACAAGTTCAACCCAAATGCAATAAATCAACAAGATTCAAAATCTCAAATAAGTTAAATACACATCATCAACAAATCAATCAGCAACCAATTCAAACCAGTGATCCCAAAAATGAAAAAAAAAAATTGGGAAACGCAAAAATCACAAAAGATCCCTCTTTTTATTCAACGTTCTATTGATTATGCTTCAAAAAAATAGAAAAAAAATGAAATTGAAGGGAAAATGATATACCCCACTCGTCATCTTCTTGTTGAATGGGAGGAATGGAGGGCAGTGAAGAGGGTTCCATAGTAAAGCGACGACCATGGATTTGAACGGGAAATGGGCAAAAAAGCCCGATTGACGGAAGAAAGACCAAAATTGATTCACCAACAACACCGATCTGAAGAGTATAATCAATCTGAAGGACAAATTGAGAGAGAACAATTAAACCCTAATCTAGGGTTTCGGTGTGCCTGAATTACCCTCGCTGATTTGGGGGGAAATTGTTCGAATATGTAACCAGTGGTTCTCTACCACTCAAGGGTACTTTTGTCCTTCGAATTTTCAAATGGGATTCTTCATGTCATAAAATACCATTCTCCATTTTTTTATGATTAATTTTTAGGCAATTTTTGATATAATTTTTTAGACAATTAATTGTTTATGATAGATAAAGAAAGATTTAAATTTACCAAAAAAGATAAATAAATTTTTGAATTAAATTAGATATCATGCATTAAACTTTTAAATTATAGATTAAATTAATATATACACAATTTTGTCTTTAAGTGATATCTCAACTAATAAATATTAATATACACACAAAAAATTAATATACACAATGAAGATTGTCATCATAGGAACTATTTTTTTTTGAAAGCATAAGAACATATTCATTGCTAAAATGATAAAAACTAATAAGGTGAATCGATTCTCCACCTTAATCAAATGGGGGAGGAAATCAACGGTATGGGAAAGGATAGAGTATTTTGGATAAAAATTTTGCCCCACATATATTTCTCCAATTGTCAAGTTTCTTTTTTGTTTATGATTCATCGTTTAACAACAAAATAAGCTAAATGATATTATTGTTGCATATATAAAAAGATATTATTGTCTTTTAACTCAACTAGAGATCTCGTTGGTTATGTATGTTAATTATTATAAAATTTATCATCTCTTTTATTAAAAAGAGATATTATTAATTTTTCTTTAAATTATTAGTAAAAATATTTATATAAAAAAATTGGTCAAATTATACATATTAAAAAAATAGTTGATTATATTTCATTTATATATACAATCTCAATAACAAAAATTAATTATGTTGTCTAAATTATTCTCAATGATTAATAAGTTGGATTGTTGAAAATATTATAAAAAGTTAACTAACTAAGGGTAATTTAAATATACTATCATTAAGCATGAGAAAATTTGTTAAAATTTTCTTATTTTTTCCATAAAAATAGTTAACTTTGATTAAAAAAAAAGATACACACTGATAATATAAAAAGTAGTAGTCTTAAAAAAAATATAATATACAAAGTAAAGTAATAGTTATTACAACGTGATAAAATAATAAAATACGATTTATTTTTTGGTCTTAAAATAGGATTTAACACTTATATAAAATTTATTTTTATTATATATAATTAAGAAACTCATAAGAAAAATTATTAATTAATTAGTAAACTTATAGGCAATTATTAAAGAGTAGACATAATAATATTCCATAAGATTTTCCACCAAGTCACGCGAAGCAATGTCTTTAACCTCATTTCTTCTACCAAAGATTTCCTTGTCTCTTATTCTTTTTCTTTGAGTAACATCATTTCTTCGTGGACACGAGCAAATGATTATAGATTAATTCTTTTTAACAAAATACTCCAATGTGATTATTCTACAACATATTTTCCAAATTTAAGTTGAATATCAAACATAAACATGATTACACATAGGTCAAACATCATAAATCAAGCTCACTACACACGTGGGACATAGTTAATTTCATAATGTTTCTATTTCTACTAGCTTCCCTAAATTTCAATATGATTTTTTAAATCAAGGTGTATAAAGTTGTAAGGTAAAGAATATATATACACTCTATTTTTAATAGGACTTGAATTTTTTCTAATAACAAATAATCACTGACATTATCTAATTTAATCCAACATTATTAATTTCTGTGATAAATTGTTTTTAAAAATTTAATTTATATATTATCATAGTAAATTGTTGTGAATTATAATTAATTAGATCATTTAAAATATTTAATTTTAATCACAACTAATTTCAAAATCGTACGGATAAGTGATTGTGATTTTATAAATAATCTAAAAAATAAATGTATGTTTCTTGTATTTTCAAAATTGTAACCGTTCATTTTTTCTTTCAAAAGCATTTAGTGTAAGATTTTTTTAAAAAAATAAGCCAATTTATTGATGACCGTTTAGAATAATTGCCTTTAATCAATTGTTTTTATGGCAATGGTTCTATAAACTTTTTATTTCTTGGTTTGGTTTCATGAGAAACATTGTTTTGGAGAATCAACAAGTATCGTGTCATGTTTAGCACATGCTTTCGATGATTTCAAGGCTTTGATGTTGTAAAATATTGATGCAAAACAAACACAATTGCTATCTCCAAGAGAATCAGTTTCATATAATAAATAACAAAAGGTTTCATGTCAGAGTGAAGAAGAAAAAAAAAGAAACAATTGGATTTGAAGTGGAAAATAGCTTTGACCATTCAAAAATCAAATCAACAAATCTCACACTTCCAAAGTTTGATGAAGAAGAAGAAAATGTAGTATTTTCTTTGAAAGTTCTTCAAGCTATGATCTGTTGAATCTTCTTCATATAGTAGTAGCAAAAAAAACCAAAACTTTCCCTCAGCTTCTTCATTGTCACTTTTTAACAACATTTTACCAAAAGGGTAGCAAGAAAGAACCTTAAAGTTATCAACTTCAACCTTAAAAGCCTCTTTTGTAACCCCTTTTATCCAACATTGAAATTTCTCTATAGTCTTTATTTCTTATTTTCATTCAATAGTACTTCTTAGTTCTTATAACCTTTGTTGGGTTATTTGGATCCTTAAAAGTTTGGTTTTTGACACCACAAAATATGATGATGATCATGGAGAAAGTAACCAAGCAACAAATCTATCACAAGCTAGGTTCTTTTTTCACCACTTTGCTATCTAGTATCATTCTAGTTCTTATTCTCTTTTCATTTTTCTTTTACTTTTCAGTTTCTAAATATTTTCTTTACCTTTTTACACTTTTATTTGTTCTTTTATCTAATATGCTTCTTTTCACACTAAAAAAGAAAAAAGGGTCTTTATGTGAAAATTTAGTCCAAGAAGATAACATGCAGAAATCAGAGTTACAACCTTCATTAGAAAATGTTGCAAAGATGCAAGTTGAAGCACTGTCATGTTCTTCATTTCCATTAGACAGTGAAAACAGTACTGTCTCAATAATTGGTGAAAGTTTTGAGATTGATCATAGAAGATATCAAGATTATGAGGATGAAGATGAGGATGGCCTTATTGAAATCAAACTTCCAAGTAGAAACTTCTCTATTTTAAATGAAGACTTTGAACAGAATTTGGATTCCATTTTCAAGCAGCAAGGTCTTATGGATCTCTTAGCAGAAATTAATGAGATGAATGAAGATGAAAATTTAATTGAGATTGATATTTTCAAGGGATCCACCAAATATCAAGATTTCAGATATAAGGAGTTGGCATGTTTAGGAGATCAATGTGTTCTTAGTGATTGATCCTTATCTGATTTTTATTTTAAGCTGTTATTTTATGTTAAGTTTTTTTTTTCTTTTACAAAAGACTATTTTTCTTCTTGATGCTTGTGAAATTTTGTTCTCTTGTACTAACTTGGCATATTAATTTTAAGTTTTTTTTTAGTGTTGTGTTAGTTTTAATTTTCAATTAAGCATGTTGATCTTATTAGTTTTGGACACATTACACTACATTATGTGATGATATTTTGTTTGAGAGACTAAGACTTTTTTTTTTTTTTTTGGATAAATTGAAGGACTAAGACATGGTTTCACCTGCAATCTATAAAGGAACTTTTTGAAGTGCTTGTCATCATTATCAAATAGTTTTGTTGTTTTCCCCTTTTCATTTTCAAATCTTTTGGTTCCTCTTATATTTGGGAAAGTTTATGATATAGGTTTAGTTGACACATGAAGCATGAAGGGTCTAAGTAACTTCTTAAATCAAAGTAGCAAATAAAATAGGTAAGAGGAGCGCGAATATATTTTTTTGTAAAAGAATGATAAAATTAAAGTAGAATTACTACAAAAATTAAATAAAAAAAATTCATAAGACTCGAGCATTCTCTATAATATTTTAAAGAAATGTATTTTCTTTCTTATAAATTAGTTATAGTGAAGTCTTCACTATAGTATTTACAAAGAAAATGTTCTTATATCTAAAAATATATTAAGACATGAACATGAGCCTATTAAATGGGCTTAGATCAGTTAATTTGCAATTCAATTTAAGTCGAAATAATACTACAAATATTTCTAAAATTGTGATTTGAAATTTTTCTTCATTTCCTCCTTATTAACTCCTTTTAGGTTCATTTTAGGTTCTAATTAAATCTTGATTTTTCATTTAGGGTAAAAGCCTATCTACGTATGTATAAGTAGCAAGCCTATATAAATATGTATAAGTAGCAAGCTAAAAAAAGATGATCTTTGACTCTAAAAGAGGTATTTTCTCTTTAAATATATAATTGAAGCAACAAATCACAACTTTTAACCTAAAAAATATAGGTTGAGATCAAAACTGCAATAAATATAATTACTAAGAGATAAAAAAAAAATTCAATTTTAAAATAGAACTACTTTCATGAATAGGATAAAATAGAAGATCAAAACTACTATTAAACTTAAATAATATAACACAAAGATATTAAAAGATAAACATATATATCATTTATTTATGATCATAAACAACTACATATATAATAATCTTGCTTATAGAAAAATAGTAATTTATATTGCAATGATAAAACTATATATATTCCCACTAGCGGAGCCATGAATTAATATACACTGATGATAATAAAATTTTAATATATATATATATATATATATATATATATAT
>JBBPBQ010000004.1:49996616-50041924 GCA_037974755.1 Cicer yamashitae
ATATAATTAAAGCGTCATTTAGTTATTTAGTATTTTAAATGTGTGAGGTGTGGTTACTATAATTTTAAATGTATTAAAATTAAACACACCATAATCCTTTTTTTTCAAAATTTTATGAACCAAATTCACTAATGATAGACACATTTGATGACTAAATTAATTAATAAAAAATGCATTTGAATACAAAAATGACTAACAAAATATACATTTAATCATGTTTTATATAAAAATTTCTTAGTAATTGACTGACCTTGAAAATATATAAGAATTTACTATATACAATTCAAAAGAATTTACAAAACTTAGGCAACATGATAGCTTCAAGTCTCCTTTCCTCCACTAATATACCAATTATTAATATAATTGATTATATTGCAATGATGATTTAATTTTTTTAATTCTATAACACTATATTATATTGTCAGCATAATTTTACCTAATTTGAACTCTTAAAAAATTATTTTTGCCTAAAAAAATGAGTTTTTTTTTTTTTTTACAGAATGTAAAACAAAAGATAGATAGTTTTTTTCTTTCTTTTTCCAAAGATAGATAGTCTTTATTCATCAAACTATAATCCAATGACAAGCATTAATTTTATTAGATGTTTAACATTTATGTGATAGAAATATAAGTATAGATAGATTACACTTTATCATCATTCACCACTAATAATTGACACTGCTCAAGCTAGATTTTCTTTTGGATGAACTCAAACTAGAACATCCTTTACAAAAAGAAAAGAACTAGAACATAAAATCTCAACGGTTAATCTTGCACGTACCTATGGAAACCACATCTCCACCGTTCGATAATTCCCATTCAGAATTTATGCGACACACGTCCCACGTGTCACTTAATTTTTGCTTTTAAAATCCGCATTTGAAGTCCGAATTATGAATTGTCAGAAATAGCCCCACTGAGTCACTCAAAAGAGTGAGAAAGAGATCATACAGAAAATCCAAAGCTTTTTCAATTGTTCTCTTTCAACTTCTCAATTTGTAAGTTCCTCTCCTTCAATCTCTCTCTTTTCAGTTCAAAGTTTGCATCTTTCTCTTTTCACTTCATTGTTGTGTGGAACTTTAGGGCATTAAAAATGATTAATGATTTATAGAAATGATTTTTTAACCATAAATGTGCTATGCTGTTATAATTTTTGTTCACTATGGTTGCCCTTGTTTTGGATGAGCTTGTTCTTTTGATTCTTAACCATAAATATGTTTTTAGTCCAAAATTCAAATTCTTAGTTTGATTATTTTCTTCCATAGTTGAATTATTCCTCTACCCTAACTAGAGAGTGCTATTTGTCTTGTTTTTATTCTTTGTAAAGTGCATTTCTTTCCCATCCCCCAATGTCCTAACTGGGGGGTCAATGATTCTAATTACGGAGGGTTAGAAAAAAATAAAATTCAAATAAACTACATTTCTTTATTGATTTAGTGTTGGGGTTCATTTTCAAGCTTTTATTGCAATTTGTTGTTAATTTGTCATGACATTGGATATATATGGTTTTTTCAGTTGGGATAGCTGTTGAAATTTTTTATTTTGTGCACCTGCTTGAAACAATATTCCATTTTAGGAAAAAATATAATTTGTATCGATATCGATGTTGTGTAATCCAATATAGAAAATACGAATAGCTTATTGAAGCTTAAACAAATTTTGCCCCTCTTTTTTTTTTGCATGTTGCCATTGATGATGTTCTTAAACTAGAGTTTTCTTGTGGTTATTTTTGTTTGCATTGATAGGCAAAAGTTGTCGAATTCAACGAAGCCATTGAAGTGCAAAGAGTGTGTAGGAAGAAGTAATTTATTGATTTAGTTTAGATAAAATTGGTATGGGTGAGGAAGAAATAGTTAATACAGTTTCCAAGACTGAGAAAACTTTAGATGACATGAGTGAGAAGATGGATGCAGAATCTAAGGGAGGGAAAATATTGGAGAATAACATAGTCAAAGACTTGAAGGAGGATGGCATAAAGGAAATGGAAGTTGATAAGAAAGCTAGTGAGGAGGAAGAACTAGTAGTAGAAGAGGATAAGAAAGCTGAGGATGGTGATGTTATAAAAGATGATAACAAAGTTGCCGACGAGGAAGAAAACAAAGAGGACAAGAAAATCGTTGAAGGGGAAGAATTAAAAGAGGGTGAGAAAGTCGATGAAGGGGAAGAATTAAAAGAGGATAAGAAAGTCGATGAAGGGGAAGAATTAAAAGAGGATAAGAAAGTCGATGAAGGGGAAGAATTAAAAGAGGATAAGAAAGTCAATGAAGGGGAAGAATTAAAAGAGGATACGAAAGTCAATGAAGGGGAAGAATTAAAAGAGGACAAGAAAGTCAATGAAGGGGAAGAAAACAAAGAGGACAAGAAAGTCAATGAAGGGGAAGAATTAAAAGAGGATAAGAAAGTCGATGAAGGGGAAGAATTCAAAGAGGATAAGAAAGTTGATGTTGGAGAAGAAATAAAAGAGGATAAGATAGTTGATGTTGGAGAAGAAATAAAAGAGGATAAGAATGATGTTAGCATGAAAGAATCAGAAGAAAATAAGAAAGATGATTCTGTGAATGAAACAGAAGGAAATAAGAAAGATGGTAACGGGTTTGAGCATGACAAATTGGATGAAGAAACTAAGATTAAGGAAACTATGGATATTAAAGAAGATAGAGAAAGCGTTGAAGTTAAGAAACCAGAATTAGATGTCATGGAAGAAGAGGGTATCCTTGAAGGCAAAGATGAGGGCAGTGAAAAGGAGAAAAATCAAGCAGAGGAAGAGGAGGGTAAGGATAAGGTTGATGATAAGTCAAATGAAGAAGATAAGGCAGAATATATTAAAGTTGAGAAAGGATTGAAAAAATGTGGGAGAGGAAAGATCGATGGGGAGAAGGTGAAAAAGAAAATAAAGGAGCAAAAGGAGACAAAGGGTATCACTGAAGACAAAGATGAGAACAGTGAAAAGGAGAAAAGTCAAGAGGAGAAGGACGATAATAAGGATAAAGTTGACGATAAGTCAAATGAAGAAGATAAGGAAGAAGATATTAAAGTAAAGAAAGTATTGAACAAGCGTGCGAGAGGAAAGGTCGGTGTGGAGAAGGTGAAAAAGAAAATAAAGGAACATAAGGAGACAAAGGATATACCTGAAGACAAAGATGAGAGTGGCGAAAAAGACATAAGTCAAGAAGAGGTGGAAGATGGTAAGGATAAGGTTGACGATAAGTCAAATGAAGAAGATGATGATGCTGGAGATATTAAAGGGGAGAAAGGATTAAAAAAGCGTGAGAGAGAAAACATCCATGAGGAGCAGGTGAAAAAGAAAATAAAGGAACTGAAGGAGACAGAGCCAAGGACTCCTTCAGCCAATCGACCTGTGCGTGAAAGGAAATCAGTGGAGAGGTTGGTAGAATCATATGAGAAAGATGCATCCAAAGAATTTCACATTGAAAAGGTATTCATTTAGTAAGCCTTAATTGTGTGTTATATTTGAAACTTATTTTGTTTACCGTTTTTCTTTCACTTTGCAGGGTCGTGGCATGCCTTTAAAAGATATCCCCAATGGTATAGTGTTTCATTTGTTCGAATTCTTCTTTGAATTATGGTGTCTGTAATGCACTTTATGCCATAGATACATGTTTCTGCTTCTTCAGAACAGCTAATAACTATATGACTCTTGCATTTTATGCTTCAGTGGCATTTAAATTATCTAGAAGGAAGGTTGATGATACTTTCAGATTGCTCCATACAATCCTCTTTGGTAGGAGAGGAAAGGTATATTCTACTTCATGCACAATCTATTCTTTCAATCACAGTCATTTTCTACCCCTTATTTCTGTTAAAAGGTTTCACTTGATGAAATTGACAGGTCACACAGCTGTTATTATGCTTCTATTTGACTAATGTTTTACAGTTTAATTCGCAGGCAGCCGAGATTAAGAATAATATATCAAGGTTTTCTGGTTTCGTGTGGCATGAAAATGAGGTAATTATTACTGCTAAGATGTATGAAAATGGATGCTTGTAACTTGCAATCAAGTCATGTATAACAAAATGAGTACTTGTTTTATGCATAAATAAAGTACTTTTCTGCCTAAGCTTCTAAAACCGAATATTTTACTGCAGGAAAAGCAAATGATTAAAGTAAAAGAAAAATTTGACAAGTGTAATAAAGAGAAGTTGCTGGAATTCTGCGATGTGCTTGACTTACAAGTTGCAAAGGCAAATACAAGGAAGGTTTGTTGGTTTAGCTCTGTTGAGATTATATAATAGTCATGTCCATGTTTGACACTTAGATGCTACTAATTGTATTTTATAAATATTTGCTTCTATTTTTTGAACTCTTATATCAATACAGGCTGGAATACCACAATAATTAGATAAACCATAGCATTTTATTACAACATTATCTAAAACAAACGATGCTTTTAAAATATTGATTATCTCTTTTGATTTAAGGAAAAAGATTTATATTTTCATTTAAATTTTATACTAATATTATACTTGGGTCATGTCTTATAATTTTTAATGTTGTCATATTACCATGTCTGTCATATTATGTCTATTTCAAGTTTCTAGATTGTCAGTGAAATGTTGCAATTTTATGCAAGGTGCTTTATTTTTCGCCAGAACTTTTGTGGCCAATCTCTTTGATTTATTTTCAAAACCTCAGCTTTTTTCACTTGAACTTTGGAATTTGGGGACTGTATTATTATTACTATGTCTATTTTCTCATGCTTGAGTATGCTGTGTGTGTCAAGGGAATTGCCAATGCAGTCCTCAATGCCTTATTTTTTGTTGATTTAACACCCCTGTTTTTTCTCATGCTAATAATCTTCACCGTATGCAGGAAGATATTATTGCAAAGCTAATAGACTTTTTGGTTGCCCCTCAAGTGACAACATCTGTACTACTTGCAGAACAACAAAAGGTTTATTATAATTTCCTTTTCTTTTCAACCTTTTCCCCTAGTGTCTTATTTTATTATGTTTTTACTCAAGACAAGTGCTTCTGGTACAAAGCCAACGATTCATATTACTTATGTTTTTCGTATTATCAGTCCATTAAAGGAAAAAAGCGCAAGCGCATAGCAAAACGAGGTTCATCAAGGTCTGGAACAGCAACGTCAAGACGTTCTGCTAAGGTGCTATTTCACGATTTTAATTTCAGAAATTTGAAATGTAATTTTAGATATGCAGAAAAATGCCTTCAAATTGGCCCGGTGGAGAGTGCACCATGGGCTATATAGATAAACTGTTTGCATATTAACGGTCCATTAGTAATGTTTCTTATTGTAATCATTGTTGAGAGGAAGTGATTGAAATTTTATATTGCCATATGTTTGACATTATTAGAATTTTCAACTAGTATGGTAAAACCTGTTTAAAAACACGACGAGTTCTAAAAAATGATTTGGACTCGAGTACTAAAAATTTATTTGGACTCGAAACAGAATTATATATCGGCGACACATGTCTATTTAATCATTCTTGTGGTGATCATATACTACAATTACTTCATAAATAATAGGCTAAATTACTATTTTAGTCCCTTAACTTATTTTCTGGTTTTATTTTAGTCCCCTAATTATTTTTTCGTTCCGTTTTTGTCCCTTAACTATACTTCCGTTAGTTAAGTTGGTCATTTCTTTTAATTTCTACCAAACAACGTTAACTTTTGTGAGTTTTGTCATCTTCTTCATCTCACTCATCTTCAAATCCATAAACCCAGAAATCTCTTATATTTTTCTATCTAAAAACCCAGAAAATTCATCAAATTTATGATCTTCAACCATAACCTTTCAAATCCGTAACTCAAAAACAAATCTATAACATTTCAAACTCATAAAAATGAAAAATCTCTTTTTTTGTTAATTCACGAAGGATTCTAAACAAGAAGACTTAATGCTCTTCACGAATCTCTGATATGTTTCTTAATTACTCGATTCATATCGCTTTAAGGTCGTGTCAGAACTTTCTTTCAATTTTACAGATTCAAGGTGTTTGGATTTGAGATTTTTTATTGGTGTTTGGCTTTAGGTAGATTTGTGTTTTTATGCGTGTTGCAATTATCACATAAGGTCGTGTTTCAGATCTGTTTGTATGTGTGTGTGCTTTGCTTACAAATTCTTTTTATTTTAAGTTTGTGTTTGGATTTCATGCCCAACATTGATTTGATGCCATCTTTGCCTGTTTTGGGTTTGAAAGGTTTGATGAGTTTTTTTCTGGATTTGAGGTTGAGTTCAAAGATTATAGGTTTAATGAATTTTTCTGATTTTTTGTATTGAAGGGGTGATGAATTTATGGGTTTGGATGACGTAGGTGATGAATATGATAAATTATATTTTTTAAAAATTTTATAAAGAAAATTAAAGAATAGAATTGTTGATTCACATAGGAATTCTATAGAAGAAGAATTGATTTAGGGTTTTTCATTTTTCTAAGTTTGAAATGTTAAGGATTTGAATTTGTAAGTTATGGATTTGATAGTTTATGGGTTTGAAGATGATAAGTTTGATGAATTTTTTGGGTTTTTAGATTGAATGAGATAAAAAAAATTATGAGTTTAAGAGTTTGAAGATGAGTGAGATGACAAAACTTAACTTTTTTTACAGAAATTAACAGAAAAGACCAACTTGACTAACCGAAGTATAGTTAAGGGACCAAAACGGAACGAAAAAAAATAAAAAGACTAAACTGAAACCAGAAAATAAGTTAAAAGACTAAAAGATTAATTTAGCCTAAATATTATGTGCAATTTTAGTTTCTTTTCATTTGGAACCTCATAGTTATTTGGATTTTTAGTTTCTAACTATTATGTTAACTTTTTCAGAGTTGGAAGAATAATGATGATTCTTCAGGAGCAGAGGAGAGAAAGAGTGAAACTGACACAGAAAATGAGTCCGAGGAACAAGAGAAAGATGAAGAAAACGAAGAGGAAAATGAAAATGAAAATGAAAAAGGTGTTCCGGACAAATCTGAGGATGAAATACCTGAGAAATCTGAAAGTGAGGATAAAAGTGACTCTGATAATGACTCTGAAGATGTGAAGAAAGTGAGTAAAACAACTAATAGAACATCTTCCAGAAAGAAAGGATCTGCTGCTAAAGGTAAAGCAAAGAAAACGACCGTTGAAACAAAATCTCGTGCCACACCAAAGAGAACTTCTAAGAAATCATTGTCTGCATACTCCGAGTCTGATGACGATAGTGACGGAAGTCCAAAGGTCTTTTCGAGGAAGAAGAAAAATGTAAAACAAGGAAAGCAGAAAACGTCAACTCTCACCAAGTCTTCCTCCAAAGACAAAACAGGTAGACATTGCAAACTCTATGCCCCTATCGATTATTTCATTGAAAAATATTTTTGATTATAACACCTTTTTGTTGTAGTGATTAGTGAAATATATTACTATTTTAAGCTTAAGACTTGCATAAAAATCTTTAAAGTCAACTTTGTTTACTTTTCCTATTATTATAGTATCTTCCTATATGTACTTTATGAATCTTCTATATGTGTTTATCAAGCAGAAAAGGTTACTAAAAGAAAGGGCAAAAACAAAGAGAAGTTCAACCCCAGTGACAACCAGTTACGCGTTGCAATATGTGATATTTTTAAAGAAGTCGACTTCAATACGGTACGAAGTCTCATTATCTTTGAAAGCTTTTTTATTCCTTCATATCTACAAGTGGAATTTTTAAAACTGGATTAGCATTGATGTCAAATATTGCAATTCTCATGTCCAATGTTACCGAATTTCGGGTTTCGACTTTCATGTCTAGTATTCATATCGAGTTAGATGTTATTTAAATTTTAGCTGTTAACTTTGATTTTAATCTTAATTATGCCTCCAATGAAGGCTTTCTGTAGTTCAAAACTAAAACATTGTTTTGCTTCTGCAGGCTACATTTACTGACATTCTGAAGCTACTTGGTATGTACCATTTACTTTTATTTCCTTTTTGTCTTTGTTTTAAGTTTAATAATAATATATTTTTCAGTTGCAACTATTGGATTACAAATGAGTGTAACTTTTATGGCTTTAAAAGCAAAGCCTCTTTATGTTTATAAAAAATGAGTGTAACTTTTATGGCTTTAAAAGCTAAGCCTCTTTATGTTTATAAAAAATTAGTGTAACTTTTTTTAGCTTAAGTTTAAATGACTAATAACAACTTTGCTGACCATTTTTCAGGTAAGCAATTCGCTGTGGATCTAACGTCTAGAAAGGCATCTATAAAGATTATGATTCAGGAAGAGATGACAAAACTAGCTGATGAAGATGAAGAAGGAAGGGATGATGAGAATGATGAAGATACATAGATAGGTTCATTATCAACCTATACTTTTGACTAGTTATGCATTATGTGTACATTTTGTAGAGCAAATGTTGCTGTAACTTATTATTGTTAGCATCCATAGAATCTATGAGACAACAAGCCAGTACATTCAATATTTTGTGGAGGCTTTTGTTGTGATATATTATATTCATATATCAGTATGCAGTTTCTTGATTACACATCAACAGTATATGTAGGGTTTAACTTTCCGTGAATATAACTAACTTTCTAGTTTGATAAATATTTTATGTTTGAAGTTGTAACCTTTCTGTGTATTGATATATATAAGCTGCATGGTCAAGTCTGTTTCTTCTTAATCTTTGTATTTTGTTGCAAAATCATGTGTTTGACTTGTTGAAAAGCAGAGTCATAAACTTTTATATGTTAAATGTCTATTGAATAAGCTTTTAATTAAATTATTTACTCAAAATACTTTTATATTTCAATCATTCTATTAGTTTGGAGACATTAACATATTTTTGTTTGGTTAATATCATTTAGCTCCATATTTGGGCAGCTAAGAGATATTTATATTGGGCATTCAGAGTATAAAAATATTTAGTATTACAAGATTGCCAAAATGGCTGTTAAATGTACATTTAAATTCACTAACTCATAATTTTATCACGGTCGGTAAAATTTTAATTTTTGTTCTTAATCCTTTTGGAGGGATTTTCGACCTTTATATCATAATAACTTGATAACTACATTGAATTCGATAATTTTTCCTAATTTGCTATTATATAAATTTTTGCGTATAAAACAAAAGATTATGTACAAAAGAAAAAGAAACAAGGGAAAGGACATCACATCAAGATCATAAATTAAAACCATGATGCATATTCAATGACCCACTAAGCACTGATAATAGTAATGTTTAATAGTGGAAGCCTACATGCAAAGTCACTGTTTATGTGACCATTGATTATAACTAGTGCCGCCCATTTGTACGTGTGAAAGGCACATGTCTCCAAATTATTTGAATAATCACTTAATTGGACCAAACATGCACTTAATTGGACCAAACATGCACTTAATTGATTAGCACCAACGCCATCAATGTGTCATACATGTTTTATTATATTAAAGATAACTTGCTTCGAAAGGAAGAAAAGTTACAGTGATCAACTATTCATTCCACGTACTCTGCCCTTTAGAATTAATAATGGACACATGCACTAATATGTTAGTGGCCGGGCAGGTGACCTTAAATAGTAACAACATTGCAATCAAAGGACCCATAGATGAGAATGCCACTGCTAACACCGACACATGTTCATTAACTTCTTTAACTGCAAGTTTAATAGAAATACATCATCAATATAAATCATTTATAGTGTAATTTTTAATGATTATTAAGTATCTATCATCGTTTGAGCGTAATTAAGTATCTATCATAATTATTCTCATTTTTAAATTCATGAAACTATTTTTTCAAAAAGAAATTTAGTGAAACTATTAATATTACTAGTTACTAATTGGAAAAAATTTGAAAAACGAAAAGGAGTGAAATGGAACGCGATTAGAGAGTCCAAGTCAGACTAAACTACGCGGCAGATACCAAATCAACGGTTCAAATAATCACTCCCTCATCCAATCCAATGGCTCAAAACTCGTCCACCCAAAGAAACACTTATCTACTAACAACGGCCTACAACGTTCCACGTGTCCACCAGATAAAGCCTTATTAACCCACCCAATCCAACGGACATCATGCTCATTCCATTCCCTCCATCTTCACTCCTCGCCGGAGCAGCCGCCACAACTCACCGGCCACCGTAAAAATCCAAACACCGCACTCCATTCCGTTCCATAATTGAATGCTTCGAAATCGTAATCAGAATTCTTCTGAAACCACGAAATCGAAGGAATTATAATTTTTCAGTGAGTGAATGGCTGATTCTGACAACGAATCGGGAGGAACACAGAACGCCGGGAACAGCGAGTTATCACCTCGTGAACAGGACCGATTTCTACCGATAGCGAACGTGAGCAGAATAATGAAAAAGGCGTTACCGGCGAACGCGAAGATCTCGAAAGACGCGAAAGAAACTGTACAGGAATGTGTATCGGAGTTCATAAGCTTCATCACCGGCGAAGCCTCCGATAAGTGTCAGAGGGAGAAACGAAAGACGATCAACGGAGACGATCTACTTTGGGCGATGACTACGTTAGGGTTCGAGGAGTATGTTGAACCTCTGAAGATTTATCTTCAACGATTCAGAGAGATCGAAGGTGAGAAAACCGTTGCTGCTGCACGTGACAAGGACGTGGCTCCTCCTTCTTCTTCTTCGTCTTCGGTTTACGACTATGGTGCTACGCAGGTTGGAATGATCATGCATCATCAACATCAGGGACACGTGTACGGTTCTGGTGGTTTTCATCAAGTTCCCGTAACTGGTTCACCTGTTATGGGTAATAAGGGTGGTGGGCCCGGTTATCCTAATGCTGGATCTAATGCGGGTAGACCCAGGTAGATTTGGTGTGGACAAGTTTTTTTTTTAGTGTTAATTTTAATTTAAAAGAAAATTATAAGATGTTGAAGAGTCTTGGACTCATAATTGTGGAGCATTACGCAAAAGTGGGGAGTTTTAGTTTTTTGATTATTATATTAGTGATGATTGGCAGACACACTAACTAACCCTCGGACTGAAGCAGAAAGTGGGTTAGTAGTTGTATTGCAAAATGTTGTTGTACCATAGAAATCAACAGTTCTTTCTCTGCTTTTTGTACTTTTTATGTCAAATATTTATTTTTAATGTTAATTGGTTGATTATAGTGGCTAGTGCTATACTGATTGTATCAAACAATGGTCATAGTTTTTATTGGTTAGTTTAGTTATGAAATATATTAGTCAATAGTAATGTGAATTCAAGTACTCCGTCTTAGAGGATGTACATCCAGATGGATAAAAAAAAAACTGTAAATCGATTTAAAAGAATTTAAAAATTACATAAAACTAAATAGTATTGGATGTGTGTGGTTCCTCTCTAATAAAAATGGTATGGATTAAATTGAATTTTATAATTAATTTTTAAAATTAAACCGAACTAAATCGTATATATAAATTTTAATACTTATTTATCTTTTTAATAATATTAAGTATTGCATAAATTTATTTTTTTGTTAGTTTTAATTTTTACTTATTTGTTTAATGTAATATATTTTTTTACTATTATATATATTTCAAATATAATCAATCAATGTTAATTTTTTAATATATTATATGTTATATTTAATCAATATTTTGTAATTGTAATTTGGATAATTAAAAATTAATCCAATTTAAACTCTATTAATTCAGTTTGGGTCAGTTATTTTTTTTAAAAATTCATTCAAACCAAATTAAAAATATCTTAATTTTTTATTCGGATAAATTTTTGTCTCGTAATCGATAAAAACTATACCTCGGATATGATTATCTTATGTAAAAATAACCTATGAGTAGAAAAATATTGATGTACTCTATTTGCTCCAAATTAGACTAAGAGAATAATAAAGTAAATTTATTGTACTTAAACATGATTAAAGACATATATTACTAATAAATAAATTTTAACAACATGAATAACTTGGGTTTATAGGATGCTCAACATGCATGTGGGGAACATATTCAAAGTTTGCTTTCTTTGTTAGGCATATGCAACTAGCTAGGAATTTTTCAGGTCATGTTGCTTGAAATACTCAAAAGATGCATACCTACTGGTTTTGAAGTTTGGATGAGGGCGTTTCCTTTCTTTGAGCATGAGTCAATAGATAGATACTACTAATCTAATCATGAAGAATGGATACTTGTGTATGTGATCTTAAGAATTCGGATTCTCTGCAATCCCAAATTTTGAATTCTTGCAGTTAGAACCTCTTTGGTCAGTTAATCAAGTTGGACAATTTAAGAAAATTAGATTTTAATTAATTTTAATTTTATAATTAAAAATACTAAGTTTGATTTATATATATCTAACTCTTCTTAGCTACTCATTTTAGATTGTTGACTTTAAAGCAACTCGTTCTAAGAAATAACATGAATAATATTAACCGCTAATTAATAAATGAATAATTAATATTAATATACATATATAATTAGTCATAAGTTGATTTATTCACTTTAATAACTATGAGTAAAAAAACTAGTTATGTGTTTTCATTTAATATTAATCTCATTTTGCTGAGCATGCTATGTTCTCATAAGCACTTCTACATTATCTTTAATAATCACTTAGAATTAAAACTATTAAATAAAGAACGATTTCTTAAAATTTAAAAATTGTTAAAGCTATTATTTAATACTTCAATAATATATCCCTTATAATTTTTAGTCAAATAGTAAGTGAGATTATTAAGAAGATTGTTGTTGGGTCTAATAAGAAGATTATTTTGAGGATTCAAATTTATTTAATAAATAATACTGTATTTTTTTATAACTATACTACAGTACCAAATATCCATCGTGTTTATTTTACAAGGTGATTATCTTCTTTTAATTAAATTTTTTTTCCATATATTAAAATAAAAAATCGATCATCTAACTACTTATTTAAAGTGTCTAAATCTCTTATCACTTAAATTAAATACATTTTAATTAGTATAAATAAATAATACTCTATCTATAATTACGTATACTAGTAAATGTAGTTAATTATATTTAATTTATGTAATCTCAATAAAAAATTTAAGTTTATTACCTAAATTATCTTTCATTAATAAATAAAGTTATTGGAAATATAAAAAGTTGAATTAAATTAGTGGTATTTTATATATACTATAATTGAATAAAAGATAAGTATTTGTTGAATTTTTCTTATATTTAGTGTATTAATTTTGTTTATATTTCTTTTCGATGGATTACTAATTTGACAATAGGTACATTTTTATCACACTTAACTAATATAGTTACATTTTATAAAGATGACTAGTTCAAAGGAGAGTATGAGAGACAAGGATCGATAACAACAAAATAAATGTCTTTTGCTAAAATATCTTATAATCTTAATAATTAAGAATTCAGCTGAAAGATAGGTAATGTCTGATTAAGATTGTTCTAGTCAGGATTCAAACTCCGATTTACTCGAATGATGCATCCTTAATGAAGCTCACAAAGCTCAATCACTTAGTTAAAACCAATCTTTTTTACCCTAAGTTTCATGCTTGTTGTAATTTTGATCCCGGCGAACTTTTTTTATCAAAAATAGTAACGTGACATATTTTTAAATAACATATTATTCAACATGTTGACGTGACATTTATTTACCACATCAAACATTAAAATAACACATTTAAAAAATAATAAAAATATTTTCATAACTAGAAACATATAAAAAATGTTTAGTTATTTTTGTAACTTCATTTTTATTTTATTAATATTGTTTTCTTATTTTTTAAATATATATTTTAATGATTGATAAGATACATAAATATAAATTCACTTGTATTTTGTTATTATCATATCATTTAAAATATATGACATAATTATTTATGTGGTGATAAATTTTGTCAGACCACAACTGCAATAAATATGATATTTGAGCAACCGGCGAGTATAATAAAATAGTGACAAAAATACAATTAAAAAAGTAATAAAAAAAGAGAAAATTAGAGTATTTGCTAGAGTATTTTTTATGCTCAAATAAATAATATATATACAATATTAATTGTTTTTCATATACTTTATAGCAAAAGATATTTTTCTTTTCTTGTTAGAAAATTAGTGTTGTTATTATCCTTGTCTCTCATACTCTCCTTCATTCATTCACACAAAAACCAAACCTTTCTTTGTGAAGTTTAAATCTTTAACCATGTCCAGTTCCACCCTCTTCTCTTCCGTAGCTATAGCACCTATAAATCTCTCACAGAAGAAACCACTTCAATCATCATCCTTTCTCTTTTCCTCTTCAAACCCTTCATTTCTCACTCTAAACACATTTCCAAAGAAATTAACAAAACCCAACAAACTAAGAACCCTAATTGTTGCCAAATCCAATGAAAATGACTCAGCTGATGCTCCTGACCGTTTGATTTCAGCTCTTTGTTACTTTTACCCTTTCTTTGATGGTATTCAGTATGGAAAATTTGTAATTACTCAGTTTTATCCTATTCAAGCTATTGTTCAACCATTGGTTCCTGCAATTAGGGTTTTCAAAAGTTTTCCCTTTAATGGGTTTCTTGTGTTTTTGACACTTTACTTTTTTGTTGTCAGAAACCCTAATTTTAGTAAATATGTGAGGTTCAATACAATGCAAGCTATTGTTCTTGATGTTCTGTTGATTTTTCCTGATCTTTTGGAAAGAGGGTTTAATCCAAGAGGTGGGTTGGGTTTGGATTTGTTGATGAGTTTGGATAGCACTGTGTTTTTGTTTCTGTTGGTGTGCTTGATTTATGGTTCTTCTTCTTGTATTTTGGGTCAAATCCCTAGATTGCCCATTGTTGCTGAAGCAGCTGATAGACAAGTTCTTTGATTTCAATGTATACCATTGATTTGGTAATTTATTTGTATAGCAACTTATTGTTTAAATTCAGCATTTTGGTAGTGTAATAAAGATTGCTTTTTCACTTCCTTAATAGCAATCCTAGAATGTTGTAATGTAAGGAAACATATTTTATTTGTTTCTAATTTTGCTGTGTTCTTATATGGCTTTCAATTTAAGTAATTTCTTAGTCTGGCTTTAGTTTTTGGTGAATTTGAGACACTGAGAAATTTCCCTTTGTAGTATATTGTTGTTAATTGAATAGTAGTTATGCCTTTAGTTCTTATTACATAATTACATTGTTGGTTTTTGATTTTAGCTATACTCTGGGATCAAAGTGTTGTTTTTCGATAACACTAAGGATCTTGAGGTCCATTGCGGTTCAATGTGGTCATTAGATAAGTTTTTATATTGAAATGTTATTCACTCCGAAACGAAATATAAGGAAAAATAGTGTTTGAAAAATTGATGTATCGGATTAAAAATTAAGAGTACATAGATTAACTTTTCAAGTACTTGTTTTGTTTATATTTCATTCCAGAATAGTAATGCGGTTGACAATGATATGCGAGTAATGTGGTTGACAACGATCCTATAACATCATAAATTGATTTTGAATATTTGATTTTGAATATTTTAATTGATTTTGAATATTTGATTTTGAATTATCGATGTAGTCCGCAATTTAAAACTATTATTTATGAACCACTATGTATGCATAATAGAGAATAGGGAGAAGAGGA
Organism: Cicer yamashitae; assembly: GCA_037974755.1. NCBI lineage: Eukaryota > Viridiplantae > Streptophyta > Magnoliopsida > Fabales > Fabaceae > Cicer > Cicer yamashitae. The sequence continues at coordinate 50,012,134 of JBBPBQ010000004.1, forward strand.
AACATAGCAGAATTTTGCAAATTTTATAGTCTTTTCTCTATGTTTTGTATATTCTTATAGTTTCTCTAGGTTGGTACTAAATGTGAGCACTGGCTTAATAGAAATTCAAACCATAATTTGCCACAAACAGACTATTCTTTCCGCGAGGTCCAATACCAATTGGTTATGCCTTAGCTGTGAGCTCTCTAACATATGGAGCCAGGGATACTAGCTTTATTTTATCTAAAGAGTATTGGATTAAAAAACCATTTAAGCACTCATTTTTCAGCTTAACAGTTTTCTAATATTTAGAGGAAATAGATCTAGTTATAGTCTTCTAGACACAATAGCAATGTTTATGATATAGTAGTAATAATGATTTAGTGACTCAAAATTTCATCCTTATTATCCTATCCTTACAAATTATTATAGTTCGTGAAAAAGTCAAGTCTAAAGTTTTAGCATCCCCTTGTTAATAAAAGTAATGCATAACAGACTAATACTGGAACGAGAGATAGTCCATGATTTTTTATGATACCCTAAGAACTTTCTTCTATATCGATTTGTTCTGTTGATATTGGATTGAATTAAGTTGACCACGTTGGTTGTTTTTCTCTTGTGAATAGTATTTTAAGCTCGTATTATTCAATCCAATTTTGAAAATTGAACATAGCAAGAGTTGTTCTCTCTCACTTCTTTGCTTACTCTCTTATATGTCCCACATCGGGAAGCACAACAAACCTCATACAAGAGAGCTGCTATAAATCACGAAGTGTATTCCTTAATCAAGTCACGCAGCAGTGTCGTAATCACAGAGCGAATAACTCTTTCGCCTTTTACTAAAGAATTCCGTGTGATTGCTACTTCAAACGGCATACGCAAATTTTTGTAAGGATCTTTCTCTATAAGGGATAGGTCTCAAATGCATAGTTCCAAGATTTTGTAAACGTGTAACTTAATTTTGATTGATTCTTTCATCTATTTTGTAGCATGATTAAATCGTCTTCTATAAAGTATATGTTTGTTGAGTTTGTGATAATCTTCACTCCTATCACATTTAAAATCTTTGAAAGAACATGTCTAAAACATTTAGGACTTTGCCCAATGAAATTTATTATTATACCATAAGTTGCTACAACAGATTTATGTTACAACTATATATTCTAGTATCGACAATCTGATCTAGTAAATTAAAACATTTGATTTAAAATGAAGGGTAAAAATGAAAACAAACCAAAAATCAGAAGAGAATTATAGAAGAAATAAACATCAAAAGTGGGACTAGAAATTGGAGAAGCGCACAAGCAGAACGTTCGCCATTACCATAAGGCACATAGGTGTAAGGATTTGGAGGAGCATAAGTGTAAGGAACAGGAGGTGTACAACACTGAACATCACCAGCTGGAGGACACTTACTCTGTCCTTTCTCATGTGGTGGTGATGGTGGTGGTGGAGCATTATATATAGAGTAGCCAGAATAAGGTGGTGGTGGTGGAGTTCCATAAGAAGGGTAACCAGAAATTGGTGGAGAATATGGTTGACATGGGGGATCACATTTTGGATTTTCTAATTCATCTCCATAAGCTTCAAAACTAAAATAATACACTGATAACAAAAGGGTCAAAACCACAACTTGTAGTGACATTGCTTGAAACATTTTTGTATAATGTTCTCCTTCAAACTAGAAAATTTATTTTATGAAGTGAAGGAGAGGGGTAAAATGAAGATGAAGACTTCAATTTGAATGAGTTTTTTATGTGATAAAAGATTTATAGGAAAAGAGTGTTGTAGATGTTCCTGTTTTTGATGTATAATCAGCACCTGTCTAATATGATCTTGGATCTTTCGCCTTGTATAAAAGGATATGGTGCCGCATGGCACAACATGTCACATTTATATTGAAGCACCACATCGGATCTACTTTGCATTTGCATGATCATTATGATTACGTCAACAAAAATTGTTAAAAAATTTCAACCTTTTTCTTTTCACTTACTTTTCTTTTCCCTTCTTTTTAGTTTTTTTTATTTGTTTTTATTTTTTATCTTAAGAATTTGTCTTTTCATCATACTACATGACATGTATAACTTTTGTAATGTCATCAATAATTAAAGGAATTTGTTTCAACCAAGATCAGGGAATTTTTTTATCAAGAAAATATGTCTCTTGAGTATTAGAGAAATCTATATGCACATGAAATATTGAAGCTAAAAAACGTACTACTATGACTTTGCACTCATCCCTTTTGTTTCTCAAAAAATGTTTTGATCACATTTTTAATTAACCATATTCATTCATACTTTTACTAAATACGAAATATTTTGGCACAAAATGCAATAGAAATTGAAGAGGAGATCGAACTACCAAGATCTCCATGTTATAGTTCAATTAATTCAATCAAAGTTGTATTAGTTGACTAATACATAATAAATAAATAAATAAAAATATTAATTTTTTTTGATTCAACTGATTCAAATTTGATCGAGAGATAAATACATAGTCTGATCAAATATTATTTCAGTCATGCATGGTTCAAACTCGGTCTTTGAGATTGATTCAACTTAAGATCTCCATGCATTTTCTGTAAATTTTGCATATAGGATCATATATTCTCCCATTATTATTCTATCTAAAGCAAGCGCTCATATATTTGGAATGAAAAATTATAGCATATGTGAGTAAACCACAATACATTCTACTAATTTTATGTTGATTAACTTCATGCATACATCTTAGTCATAGTCATCATTATAAAATGCTTTTTAAAATGACACAATGTGCAAGAAGGGGTCCTATAATTTCATTACCAAGATAAGGACTTCTCTATAACTAAAAATTTAACTTAATTATGTGACCTCTTAACTGTCACGTTCTTAATAATTTTCATTTATTACTACAATGTGAAGGTAAAGCCTTTATTAAAGCATCACTTCCAATGTGAAGGTATTTGATCATTGTATGAAAGTTATCATTGTATGAAAGTGTGGTTATTTATTGCATTATATTTCCTTTTGCTAAGACAAAATGTTGTAATTCTCTTAATTCAATGATAAAAGTTGAGATGTTGAAAAAGTTTCATAAAAGAAATTTAGAGTTCGATTTATGATGTTAACAATTTATCTCTCTTCTAACTAATTATTGAACTAACATTTGCTTATAAAAAATTTGTTATTTATGTTCCTTTTACGTATGTTTTTTACGAGATTATACATGATTTAGAATTTATTTTTTAACATAATTCATTTTATGGGCTGGTTAACTTGAAGTGGTTCTAAATCTTAACTTCATTGATGGTTGTGGCTGCTTATAAGTTATCCATTTAATTGATGTCCTAGTTTGTTTTAATGATTGTGTAAATCTAACCTATTTTTTGATATGACCTCACTTTCCATCTAAGGAAAATTAAATATGATAAATGTTTCCAAAGCACCGTTTCTCATTTAAAAATAGCTGATTTACTATTTAAAGACTAATATCCTAAAGTATTGATTTTTTCATTGATTTTTTATGTATATCTTGATGTACTGTATCTAAAAATAGATTTCTAAATGAGCTTAGTAATTTTGTCTTTAAAGAACATTTGTTCTAGTGACTGTCTTGCCTAAATTTATACCATTGTAGGTTTTGACTGATTGCTTCAACTTTGGTTAAGATGTTATATTAATTTCAAAAGCTAAGACACAATTCAGTTCTTCAATCATCAAAATATGGGTGGAATGATGCTACTGAGAGAAGTGATGTCACTGTCTAATTGTGAAATATTGTTCAATACAACTAACTTTATCAAGCAATGGTTACAAAAGAAATTAAGAATAATAAGTAACCTATACAACTTCGATTCTTTAAATTAAAGTGTGTTTAAGTATATAACATGTATCGATGTTCGACATTAATATGTATGATTGTATACCATCACTTTTATTTTTTAAATTATTTTGTGTTTGTATCGTGTACAAGCTTCGATTTGACAAACATTCTTCGACACCATACATTTTAGTATCTATTATTTCAAATAAACAATAATCTACTAGAGATAAAATGTTGTTACGCATAAGATCTGCTTGAATTGAGGTAATATAATGAGACATGACAACTCAAATTGTACTTTGTTTAAATTAAAATCTAACTATGAGACTTAAAAACTAAGGGTAGGAAATGGACAAAAATTTATCTCTTGTTAAACCTAACAAAATTGTCCATCTTCTTAATTTTTCTGCTCAATAAATATTGTTTCTCCTCTTTCTATCTTTCTTTCATCTCTCCCTCTGGCTCCCTTGTCTATCTCCTCTTATTTTTTCTCTCTCTTATCTCTTTGTCTCTCCTCCCTCTGTCATTTCTCTATTTTCTCTTTTTCTCTCTCTTTTATAATATTTATTTAAATAGTATTATATAAATTTCATATTATTTTATATGTGTTTTAATTTTGATAAGTTATTGTATTCTATTTTATATTTATAATGCTAAAAAACACCTTAATTATTAATAAAGATTATTTAATAAAATTATTATGATCTCTTTTATTTATAAATTATAATTATTTTTTAATATGCATAAAATGAATATAAACGAGATTTATTAATAAGTATCAACTCATTCAAAACAATCCACAACTTGACATCTATATATCTATATATATATATATATTAACAAATGTCATTTAAAAAAAATTAAAAGTAGAAATATAATTTTGAAAGTGTGCATTCAACATTTTAAAATTAATATTTTCTATGAAAAACTTATGTTTTATTTCCTTTTTTTTTAATTCTTTAACAAATGCCCTTAAAACATTTGTTAGCATCATCTTATATAATATCATAAGTGAGTTCAAATCTTGCTACTCATGTAAATGTTTTTCGAGTCTATCGTCTCGAATGAGCCTTCATGACTGACTAAATGCACTTAAACTTTTTCCTATTACAAACTAGAATAAATTAAGGATAAATTAATGCATATAAATTACCAATTTATCTTTGCTTTAATTGATTAAACACTTCTATTTAATGTAATATATAAATTACTCCTTGTTGATCACAATAAATGATTTTATCAATTAAATTTGAATCATGTACATCCCTAATTAATGACACAAGTTCCGATTCACCATTAGGATTAGCTTTTTTATTATTTTTATTTTTTATTTTTTTATACACAATTATCAGTTAGTGGTTATATTAGTTTTTTGATTTTAAACACAATTTTTATTTATTTAAATTCTTTTGGTGTCCCCTAACCCTCCAACCGAGTTATATATAATTAAGTTAAACTTGCAAAAACCATTGTTCATTCAAGAAGCAAATTTTACATTTTAACCTTTTAAGTAGTGTTTTTGTTTCAGAGACAGATATCATGGCTTCTGGAGGTCCAAATCAGCCTAGAGAGTCAAGCTCAAGTAAGCACTTCATTTCCAATTAATAATAAATAAACTTGTTAAATATAATGTGTTTTCATTTCTATGAATCATTTGTAAAAATATTTTTAGACTTGGTTTCAACACCCCTTTCACAAAATGAATTTTGGTCAACAAATCAAAGTTGTTGGTTAAAGATCACATTGATGATATACAATTTGATTTTAAAAAATTGAATTTAAAACACAAACTTAAAATATAAGAAGATCAAACTCGTTGGATAAAAATCAAAATGACGTACAATATGATTTTAAAAAGTGAGATTCAAAACACAAACTTAAAATATAAGTGTTTCCACCGATCATCATCTAATGACTATGGTCCACAAATGAAAGTGATTTTCTCTACCTCCTTCATCGTGTGTGTCTTTTCAATTTTATTTTATGAACAATAGTCATCATTGATTTATTCCTTAATGATGCACTATTTTCGACTTTAACATGTAAAAAAAAAATATTTAGTCCAAATTTAAATCAATTATATTTATTTATGTAAGTCTTTTAGCAACAATTTATTTTTCTCTTGATGTGTGAAACAAATGTATGAGATCCTTTTTCGTCTATTTCATTGTTTTTGGAGTCAATATTCAATAAGGTGATATGTTAATTTGTCCAATGTGTGATATTGAAATTTTGTTTTGCAAGTGATTGTTGTCTTTATTCCTCCCTTCTCTACAGAGAACTTGATTTTTTTTATATCAACAGTTTTACCTAGACATGGACTTGCAAAGTAATTTGAGAATGTTGTAAAAATTTACCTTTGTTGATCAAATAAGGTAAAACTATTGATAATAAAAAAAAAAAAAAAAAAAAAAAAAGAGAGTTAAATTCACCCACTACTAGACATGAACTTGCACTTGAGTTTTTAAAATAAGGTACAACTATTTTTTTCTTGTTATCTCGTAGGAGTATATAATATACCCATCCATAATATGTTTTAGTTTTGATATTTATTTTCTTGTAATTTTTTTCCTTTTAATTAAATCTAAATGATTACCATTTTTTTTAAATAACAATGTTATTAATTAATTGTTAATTTTATTAGAGATGAAGTTGAACTTGTGACACCCTTATCTCTCAAAAATGATTACCATTTAATTAGATGTTTTGCTCTCAATATTCAATTTCAATGGGTTTTCTTAGAGGAGGTTATTATTTTTTTTTCAAAATTTCACATGAAAAATGCATAATCCATTTGTTCTTCTCATGGGTTTGTTGTAAAGAATTAAAACCACTGCGGGTTATAGAAAACTAAAATTAAAACTACAAACACAGATGTACTTTTTCCAAAGTATGTGAGGTTCTTTTTTTGTCCTTTGTGACTTGTGAGTTTTAGAATATGAGTTGGAATTGTTGACAAAAAAAAGACAATTCCTTGAATTTCCTTTGAAAAAGCTCAAATATAAATTTGAATTATTTAATCTCTTTTATTAGATTTAATTAATTGGATTAATTAATTTAGTCTGATTATTGATAGAAGTTAGCTACATGATTATAATTTACATATGGGATGGTATTTTATTTTAATGAATATTAATGGATCTATATAAGTAGGTAGTAGCTATAACAAAAAAAAATTTAAACATAACAAAAATTATTTTAAGTATTATAAAATCAAATATTTAAAAAATAAAGAAAAAAAATTAGTCTATATATATATATATATATATATTCTTTGTTTAGAGAAAACATCATCACGCTTCTTTCAATTAATATACTTCATTATGTTTCTCTCCAAAAAAAATAATGAAATAAAATATTTAGTTATTACAGTTCAAATAGTAAAAGATATAAGAATATTTAATATATTATAAGTGTATGAAAATTTTGCGGTTAAATTTTTTAAAATAAAAAAATAATTTAATTTAAACATCCATTAATTTAGTACACCGATGTAAATAATTACAAAAATTAACTATTTGAGGTGTTGTTAGATTTAAACAAGAAGGAGGAGGTGCAAGCAGCTGATTTGAGGGTGCGAGAAGAAATTATCCGACCCTTACCCATAACAAATGTTCAAAGAATCATGCGTCGAATGATTCCAAAACATGGGAAGATAAGCGATGAAAGCAAGGAATGTATGGTTGAATGTGTTTCTGAATTCATTAGCTTCATTACTACTGAAGCTAATCATCACTGTCGATTGGATCATAGAACCACAATTACTGCTGAAGATTTGATTAATACTATGAGAAGATTGGGTTTTGATTTTTATGTTGAGGATTCTACGCGCTACATCCAACGCTATCGTCACATTGTATGTCGTGCTAGTATGGGTCCATGTACTCAACAAGCACGTGGACCCACACATGAATATATAGCACCGTCATCGGTGCCGGAGACTTTTCAAGCTCATGATTTACCAATGGGTCCAATTGTGTTTCCAGACCCAACAGAATTATTGGGTGCAATTGTTGGAGACGAAGAATTTTGTGGTAGTGACGACTCAAGTGATGGAAGCTTTGATCTTGATGCTTTTCTTAATAGTGATGACTGATGATTTCTTTGATGAGTGAGATGTCATTGGAGTAAGATCATGTCTTTGTTAATGAGTACCAAATATAAATAAGCATTTATAGTTAAGATTAGTCTTTTTGAATATAGATTTGACTAATTTATGTAAATGTATATTGTACTCTTTTTTCCTTTATCATGGTTTTATCCTTTTGGGTTTTTCTGATAAAATTTTTAATGAAGCAGTAGTCGTATCTATTAAGACTTTTTTAGGTTTTGGTATAATCCCCAAACTACTTGTATTTATTTTTATTTTAATAATATTTTAGAGTAATGCAATTTTGCAAATGATAAATGATTAATTTGTAGTGTCAATATAGTTGAGATGAGAGGCTAATTGTGATGCATTTGCACTATATTTTTGCTAAAAAGAAAACATTTTATGAATATTGTCATTATTAAATACTATCTTTGTAAAATCTAACTCAACTGACAAATATCGATACTGTTGAATTGAATATCATATCCCAAGTTCAAACTCGAGACATCTCAATTGTATATGAATTTTTTTATCGTGTACTCTTTAGACAAAAAAAAAACACTACCTCCGGTCCTAATTAAAAAAAATGGTTTTATTTATAAGGAATTTATGACTTTTACAATGCATTTATTATTTAAATAATCTTTTAATTTTTATTTAATGTCTGTCTTTTAAATATTAGTGGATGTATTTAATGTTTTAAAATTTTTTATAAAAAATATATTTATAAAAATATTCAAAAGTGATAATAATAAATAATGTAATTGATATTATTTTTTATTTTTCTTCTTATAATTAGAATTAGAGTAAGTATTTAAAAAAAACTCCGTATAAAATAAATTTTGTATTAGCTCTATTAATCCAGGATGAGTTGAGTTCATTATCTATTTGGCTACTTCGGTTTCTCTTTTAATTTATTTAACAAAAATCCAAAATTGAAGTCAAAGAAAACTAAATTATTTACTTTTAATTAATTCATTGTACCACTATGCAAGTAGTTATCGTTAAGATCATATTCATTACGATAGTTTTGAGGTGTATAGAAATATTTGAATCTATGAAATATTATATTATAATTTTAAATAATAATTCTAAAAATTTAAAATAATTTTAACAACATAATATTTTAAATTAAATAATTTAAAATATTTAATTAATATAATTTAAAATAAATAAATTAGCTAAATAAAATTTAAAATATATCAGATTAATAAATAATATATACATATATTATAATTTTAAATTATTTATAAATAAATTAATTTTTAAAATAATTAATATTTATAGTTTTTAATTTAAAATAATTTATAATAATTTAAAATAAATAAAAAATATTTCAGATTAATAAATTTTAAATTAATAAAAAATAAATTATAAACTACTAATTTTAATGTATTTTAAGCATATTACAAATAAGTATTTAATAAATTACTAATTTTAAAGTATTATAAATTATAAACTACCATGGTGGCTCCTACTCTTGGCGGTTTATTGTTAAAGGAGCGGAGGTTCTCAAACTCGGTTATATTACAAGAGTGGGAAGAGGTGATATTTCTCTTTGGTATGATAAATGACTCCTGAACGGAAGAATCTACGAACAAATATCTCTGGTGGAGGAACAAGATATTAACCTGCATGTTGATGATGTATGTCACTATGGTAATTGGAATTTTGATGCTATTTCCACTCATCTTTCCTTAGAAATCAAGATGGAGATGGAAAGTGTCTTTGTTAATGAAGATTCAGATGATATTCTCGTTTGGAGGTCGTCTATCTCAAGTACCTACACAACCAAATCGAGTTACTCTTGGTTAACATTGGAGTCTAATCCCTTACAAATTCAAAATATGGGATTTGAAAACTCAATTTACCCGAGAATATTAGTCATTTTGTGTGGATTTTATGGACGAAAAGTTACCTACCAACCATACTCCGCTTTACTCACCATATACTTCTTGCTATAGATGTGGTGCAATAATTGAAACAACCTTGCATACTATGAGGGATTGTCCTAAGGCCATGCAAGTTTGAAATTATCTTGATTTTCCATCTCACATCCATTTTTATGAAGATGATCTTATCATCGGGTTAAAAAATGAATGCGGTTGATGATTATGGACTCCTTTTTCTCACTTATTGTTGGATGATCTGGAAGTCTCGCAATGAAGAATCTTTTACTGATAACAATCACTCTCTTTGGTATATTCTGAGTCAAATTAATACTCTTTTTCACTCCACCATGAAAGTGTTTGGTGGTTCTAATAAGGTTTTGATCCCTAGACTTGTTTCTTGGAAACCTCGCCTAGAGAATATGGTTAAAATCAATGTTAATGGTAGCTCAATTGATAATACGAGGTGTTCCAGATTTGGTGGGCTTCTCATAAATTCATCTGGAGGATGGATTACAGGTTTTGTTGGTAGTTGTGGGTTCACTTCTAACATTAATGTATAGCTTCAAGCCATCTCACATGGTTTATATATTACTTGGAATCATGAGTTTAGAAATGTGATTTGAGAATCTTATTCTCTAATGCGTTGCAGTTTATTTAGGAGGGTGTGTTGCCTACCCATCCTTATGCTCCTCTTGTGAAGTATATATTCACTCTTTGATCTTCAAAGATTGATAGATAGTTCTCACTCACACCTTACGTGAAGGCAATGATTGTGCTGATTAGTTTATTAAATTGGGTGTTTCGTTTGACTAGGAATTGAGAGAGTTTTCAGTTTGTCCCTCCTCTTTTTTCGGTATTTGTTTAGTCTGTGGGAGATCCAATTCTTCAGAGTTTAATCTCTGCTTTTGTTTTTATTTTCTTTGATAAAAAAAGTATTTTAAACATTAATTGATATAAAATTTATTTTTACTTATGAATGTTCTTTTATATCACTTTATATTTTTTAAGTTAATGAAATCGTTAATTTTACGAAACAAAAAAAATTAACTTAATAACTATCACTTAATTTTCGCCAATGAAAGCATACAAAGAATCAACAAGAGTATTATACAACTGTCATTATACAACGGTCATTTGTGTATTACATATCTAGTTAATTTTTTGTACTAAATTAATGATTGAGTTAAGTGTGAAACCGTTGGAGAGAAAAATGTTAATGATATCATTAAATAGGTTTTCACATATTTTTAAATTTATTAGACTTTTCATTCATCTTTTTTGACACATGGTCCAACATGTTAAATTGTTTCTACAACATTTTACCATATGTGGAAGGGCATGCATGATGTGAATGTTAGGATGAAGTGTTTCTTAAGAGCCGATTTCCTTGCCTTAAGGACAAGGTTGCTCCTAATGAAAGAGAATGATCATTGTTCATGATATCCCATGTTTGTTCATTTTTTTGGTTTTTAATTTATCAGATCATAACTTTCGATAGTATAAAATTTAGTAAAATATATTATTAGATTCTAACTTCCGATAGTATATTTGGAGACGAGCGAACAAATACAAGAGACACATGAACAATAAAAGGACACGTGGCATTATATGGAGCATAAGATTAATCTGATGGTCAATAAGTGTTGAAAGGCAGAGCGCCTTGGGCGCCATATCGATAGAGAATCCAATTTCCATTCAAGTAGAATTAGTTATGGTTCATTTTTTATTGAGAGCTCACTAGGTCAGTCTCTTTTGAGTGATCAATATAATTCTTCTGGTTTCTCTTTTAATCATTTCTCTGATGTATCCATTACTATATTGGTTTGTTTCTTCACAAACTCAAAAGAAAAATAAGTAAACCAAAAACCAAGATGTTGCCTACATTGGCTAATAATAGCACCAAACTCATCCATACCTGAACGATTAATATCATCCATCACAGTTTTTCAATCCAATTCAAACATGATGTCATGAATTTGAAGCTCCAAATCGAAAGCTTTCCGCATCTATGTTACACTTCATACCTCTTGACGGTTTCTTCCATACAATTCCACTTCGATCATGTGACATGTGAAGTTATTACGAGCTAGAACTCAAATTATAATCTTCAAAATATGGGGATTATTTATTTTCCCAACCACTGAATGATTCAAAAATGCTGACAACATATTACTAAGATTAATATCAGTATCTTACTGGTATTTTGATTCTTCATTTGTGATTGTACTCAAGCTTCAACAATTCTCTTAAATTTTGCATTTACCATGTGAACTATGGAATATTTATTTATCTGCAAGTTTACAACACCAAATTAACTGTTTATTGAAAACTAGCCTCGTACATAGCTATTAACTAATGACTCTTGCATGGAAAATAAAGCATATGATATCCAATGTGTAGGAATTATTTGTCATCTGAGTTCATGTATAATTTATGGTCTCTGATATAATCAATCACTTCATCCGCTGTAAGGTATTTTATCGATAATCGACTTGCAATGCAATCCCTGAAATTAGTAAGGGAAAAAGAAAAGCACAATAAAATTGAAAAGTGTCTCCCTAATTATTAACTCTTAAAGTAAACAAGGTCATAGTATTACCTTATTCTCGTTGAGCTGATTTGATTTGGTACTAGTTCATCTACAACTTCGATATTCGCCTAAAACATTGTAGTGGCAAATTTAAATACAAACAAAAGCTTATTCTCATTCTAAAAGCTTTTAATCAAAAAGCATGGAAAAAATTGCTATTAGTATCAAGATAAAGTCCGGTCTTGCAAATCGCGTTTCAGAATAATTGCAAGATAAAGTTCGGTCCCACAAATCGCGTTTCAGAGTAATCTTCAGTCGTCACAGCCACAAAAAGTACAAAAACAGAGGTTACTTATCACTTCTAAATTTTAACCCTTCAATTTGAAATCCCCCATAGCAAAAAGATTTCATCAGCCTATAGTTTGATTTTTATGTGGTCAAAGTGAAAAACAAGAAATAGAAATTTCAAAATGTCCACATTTCATTTTACACAAATAGACAAATACAGCAAGCTTGAAAGGCGATGTACCTGATTCTCATTCAAAATTTGATCATCAGATATAGTCTTCTCAACATCCTGTCCTTCTCTGCGAATGCAGACTACTCCATAATCTCTGCATATACTCTTAACCTGAAGTACAAAAATAAAATAACAATAGTTCATTTTTCCACAACCAATGCCTTATATCTATGTTATAAGAAGAAAAATGTCCCAACTTATTAACCTTCCTAATTCTAACAATAACATCATCAAAAAATCATTTCAATTCCTCTGGTAGAGTTTATGTGTAGCGAAACGGTACTCTTTGATCTAAGTATAAACAATATTAAATTTATCTATTCTATGTAATTCATAAGTACCTGGTCGGGAATCCAGAATCCAGGAATGCCAAATGAATGGAGGAGATCAGAACCACAAACAAGCATGACCTTGAGGGATTCTACACTATCAATACAAAAACAAGTTATTTTATTGCTCTAACATCATCATCAGAAACATGTTTACAAAGATATCAAAGCTTAGCACAAAACTTAAATCAAATGAAAGAAACTCTTAAACATTAATGCATTTTTTAGACTACGGTTGCATCCTCGGACACTGGACATACAGATCACTTTTGAAGGCTTTAGTACCATACAAAACCAAAAAGATCAACCAATTATGTGTCCCATAGCACTATGAAATTTAAAAAATACTAGTGCGAATATATCACCTAGAACCAGAGGGACGAAAATATGCTCTAACATTAGATCACACATACTACTTTTCTAAGAAAGAAAACATTTGTATATGAACAACTAATTCCAAGCACTACATTTTTTTCTCAAAAGTTCATCAGTAGTAGGGTTTAGCATTCGTGTGACCAGTGTTTCAATATTAAAAGAGATTAAGAAAGCCGGTGTTTCTTCTTTCACTAGTTTTTAGTTTATGATAGGGAAGGGGGAGCATTCTAATAAAGTAATTAGACTAACATGCTTTCATTGAAAACTTGTCAGTCAAGCATACCTCTAGATACCAACCCTGTCTCACAAATAGAAGTGTGGACTCTGGACAGGACAGTTAAAGTGCGTTGATATGTGCTTTGATTTGCCTGTAGGAGTTTATAACCATATTAAAATGAAATGTAAGAAATCAGGACAGCCAGACAGATATAGTTCTCGCAATGCATGTGATATCAAACTTTCTCCAAAATTCAAATGTTTCAATTGAAGTTTTCTACATGCAAAAAGAATAGGAAGACATGTGCAATATAGCAGATAGAAAGAGTAATGTACCTCCCATGGATCAACCATTACAAATTTTGAACTTTTGCAGGCTAGATGACATAATTGTATTCGATGGTCAGCAGATATTAGGTTCTGTATCAGTATATAAGTGAAAGATGATTAGAAAAAACTGAAACTGTGAAATTTATATTATCACTTGATATAGGAAGATAGAATAAAAATCACGATTACATTGAAAATGTTATTACATCTAAAACCAATTATGTGCTTTCACTCAATAGCTTAATTTTTTAGGATAGTTGGTTCATGATATAGTAGAGTCTACATTATCAAGTGGTCTAGAGTTCAATTGTTAATGCTTCAATTTTAATTAAAAGTTTAACTACAGAACAAAATTTGGTGAGCCAATGCATTGTCCATGCTTCAAGTCCAAAGGGCTCTTGTTTGAGAAGGTGTACAAGACAAAAACCATTCATGCACTTTCGCCTAATAACTTGACGCTTTTGATAGTTGGCTCATGTCCTTGTCTAAATGTTGAGGAGAAAAATAATTTAAGGAATGTTTTAATTTTTAAACATCAATCAATAGATTTCACATTTACAACTGTATAACTTCAGTGTACCCCACAAGCCAAGCATGTATTTTTCCTTATTCAATAATTTGATTTTCTTACAAGTTTTCAGAGACATGTATGGATATAATATAGTAAGGATCTTTTCCCCTCAATTAGACAACAGCATACCTTTTTCTTGTATGCATCATTCACAGGTGACATGTAACCTCCAAGTACACAGTAGCCTTTGGAATTCAATGCATCTCTTGCAAGCTCTACGGCAAAACAATTCCAGACAAGCAGAAAATAAATAAACTTGAAAATTGAAGCACTCAGAAGTCAAGAAATTGTGCCAAAGACATTCCATCAAGTGGTACTTAAAAGTTATTTTTGAAGGAATATTCTACACATGCATCTCTCTCCCCTTTACCTTCATTTGCACAGTACAAACACAGAGATCATAACTTAATGCAGTTACTAATAAAAGGAAGTCAACACAGATCCTATGGAAAAACAACTGTCCAACTCTTTAGAATGTTGTCGGCAAGCTTATTTCAATAGCAATTATTGCATGTATTTTATCTGTATGGTATAACATTGATTCTGAATTACACTGAAGCCTACATAGAGTATATTTCTATTCATGGTTAACAATGTGTTTAAGCAAGAATTTCAGTATTGTAAGTTTCACATACTTCTAACTGGAAAACCACTGTAAATGGTTAATGATTATCATGCCACACATCTACACTATTCCAGCAACAATTTCACTCTTAATATTTTGTCACATGGTGAATCTGAAATGTTAATTTTCCTGATTAATTCCACTGCACTCAAAGGCAGAAAAAGTAAAAATGTCAAATCATTTAACAAATCAATAAGTTGAAGAATGAACTTAAAATCGAGATGTACTTTCTATTTTGCTAGAAATGGTTAGAAACATTTAGATTTGACTACCAAAACAGTCATAAATGTCTAAGGGGCAGGCAGTGAGATAACAATTTGCCACAAAGCAAGCTCCATGAAACAAAAACTAACAAATCAATCAAAGCTTCAAATGCAACTCACCAAACATGCGTAAATGCATGAAAGTAGGTGGATTAAAGCTTCCAGTTGCCACCAGTATGACATATATCTTGCCACTGCAGAAAGAAGGTGTCATAATTCAGAATAAGTTCAATAGAAATCTCCCTCACACAAACTAATAGTAATAGGGAAACATACTTGCTTGTGTTTCCGGGGGAGGGTTCATTACTAATCAATTCTAGAGCTAATTTATCCAACGGCAATGGAACATCCATGACCTGAAATCAATAGGTACAAACAATAATAACCTATGTAGCACTGACACATCAAATTAAAGGTGTATCCGGTGTCTGACACACCACAAATGAAGTTTTTTAAGCTAAAATTAAGATATATCCATAAATCTTCAAAAGAAAAGCCAGCTAAAGCTAGTTGAGCAATTAATATAGCTTGAACATGAAGAGAAAAACAAGTCCACTAATCAGCTTAATCACGAGGAAAGTCAACATTTTCAATCAAATTAAAATCGATGAGAATGAGATACAGTATCACGCAAAATGTAAAATCAATATACTCATGAGTGTAGTGGTTTTGCTAAAGAATTAGAATATGAACATAAGAAAGAGAATTTGAACTGAATTATGATTGTAATTTAGATCTCAATCAAAGTGTTAAACAAGAGATTAATACTCACCGCCGCTGCAAATCCGAGAGGGAGGGAGAGGATTAAGAGAAGCGAGGGGAAAGTTCGATAGGAAAAAGCGCGTTAAGCAAAAGCAAATTGTTGAACATCTCCATTGGGCTGGGCCCTCTCTAACAACAAACTTCGTAATTTACTTTTCCTATTAACACCCCCTCTTGAGAACAATAAAGTTTTCTTATTAACAGTTATAAAATTAAAACCGTTTAAACCGAAACTAACTAACTAACTATTCCCGCGTCCACACTCTTCATTCTTGTTCTTTCACCAACCAACCAACCAACCATGAAGCATCACATCAAACCAACCTTCTTAACACTCTTCTCCACCTTCATCCTCGCCGCCACCGCCGCCAACGTCCAATTAGACTTCCCTTATTTCACCGCCGACAACACCAACCTCACATTCATCGGCGATTCCTCTCTAAGAAACGGTCTCGTTTCCTTAACTAAACCCACTTACAGCACAGGTTCAATTCTTTACAAAAACCCAATTTCTCTCTTCGACAAATTAACAAACACCACGTCTTCATTCTCCACAACCTTCTCTTTCTCCATCACTAACCCAAACAACCCCACTTCCTATGGTGATGGCATCGCTTTCTTCCTCTCACCTAACAATCTCTCAACCTCATCTTCATCTTCTTCTCGTTCTTCTCCTTTTGGTCTTCCTACAAATTTTGTTGCTGTTGAATTTGATACTCGTTTGGATCCTCGTTTCAATGACCCTAATGAGAATCATGTTGGTTTTGATATTGATACGTTGAACTCTCTTAGAACTGTTGATCCTATTTTCAATGGGATTGATCTCAAGAGTGGAAATAGTATCACTTCTTGGATCGATTACAAGACTGATCAAAATTTGCTATCTGTTTTCTTGAGCTATTCTCATATTAAGCCAGTTGATCCTCTTTTGTCCATGACCGTTGATCTTTCGGAGTATTTTAGGGATAATGAATTTGTTTACGTTGGTTTTTCTGCTTCTGCTGAAAAAAGTACTGAACTTCATCACATTGAAAGTTGGAGTTTTTATACTTTTGGATTTCAACCTGCAAGGCCCAGGTTGCATTCTCACAATGTTTCGGATAATTCTGTTAGTGTAACTACTGGGAATGAGATGAATGTTCGCGGGCCGCGTTCTTTTTCGAAGAAGAACAAGAGATTTGGTGTTGGTTTGGCTGTTGCTGGTCCTGTTTTTTTCTGTGTTGTTTTTTCTTTGTTGGGGTATTATTCTATTTTGAAATGGAAAGGGATGAGAAAAGGGCAAAAGAATTTCGAAACCGGGTTTGTTGCTTGTCCTAGACAGTTTGATTACAGAGAATTGAAATCGGCTACAAGAGAGTTTCATCCTAGTAGGATCGTCGGTCATGGTTCGTTTGGTACTGTGTATAAAGCTTTCTTTATATCTTCTGGAACCATTGCTGCTGTGAAAAGGTCAAGGCATTCTCATGAAGGGAAGACTGAGTTTCTTTCTGAATTGTCCATTATTGCTGGTTTAAGGCACAAGAATTTGGTTCAGTTGTTAGGTTGGTGTGTTGAGAAAGGAGAGTTGCTTCTTGTTTATGATTTCATGCCTAACGGAAGCTTAGACAAGATGCTTTACAAAGAACCTGAAAGAGGTAAGTTGTTGAATTGGTCTCATAGAGTTAACATTGTTGTTGGTTTGGCTTCTGTTTTGGTTTATCTTCATCAAGAATGTGAGCAAAGAGTGATTCATAGGGACATTAAAACTGGGAATGTTTTGCTGGACGGAAATTTCAACCCTAGGTTGGGTGATTTTGGATTGGCTAAACTCATGGATCATGATAAAAGTCCTGTTTCAACTTTAACTGCTGGAACAATGGGGTATCTTGCACCAGAGTATCTTCAATATGGGAAAGCTACTGATAAAACTGATGTTTTCAGCTATGGTGTGGTTGTGCTTGAAGTGGCTTGTGGAAAAAGGCCTATTGAAAGAGAGGGTCCAAAGATGGTTAATTTGGTGGATTGGGTTTGGGGTTTGTATTCTGAAGGGAGAATAATTGAGGGTGCTGATAAGAGGTTGAATGGTGAATTTGAGGAGGAAGAAATGAGGAAGCTTTTAATGTTGGGGTTGAGTTGTGCTAATCCTGATAGTGCTGAGAGACCAAGTATGAGAAGGGTGTTGCAGATTCTCAACAATGAAGCAGTGCCATTTGCTGTACCAAAAGTGAAGCCAAGCCTTACTTTTTCAACTGATTTGCCATTGACTATTGATGAGATTGTTTCTGATGATGTTGGTGGTTATGAAGAGTTCAATACAAGCCAGTCTATATGTGAGATTAAAATTGACTGAAAAAGTTGTTGAACTTATTCATTTCATTCTTTTTACTTGTAAAGTTTCTATTCTGTAGTTTGAGTAAGTAAGCACTAAGAAGAGTAGACTAGTCATAGTTCATTGACAGTAGTTCAGTGCCAATCTATTGAATTTCATGGTGTAAGGATGAGGTGTATTTCAGGTGCAGATGTATTAGTTTTGGTATATACAAAAATTGACAAGTTTCATTCCAGTAACAAACAGCTTAGTGTTTTTCCTCAATTTAGATGCTCTCTCAAAGTCTTGAGGTGTTGAAAACTTCAAGTGTCCAAAATTGGAAAATTGAAACAAGTGTCTGTAATTTTTAATGTCAAATCAGCATGTTAATAATCTGGGCCCTTTTCATTTTCATTAAAGTTGGCTTTTGATGTTTTAAACTTTTTGGTCTGCAAATAAACTCTAAGCAAAGTTGGCTTGGAACTTTCTATATAAGTTGACATCTAGTCAATGGTAGCAATGCAATTGCGCAGTATTCATAACCCATTATCCATATTTTCATAGGAATCAGATGCAGGAAAATAACATTTTATTCTTGAGACTTTCATATGGACTAATAATAGAACAGAATTTCACACCCATGTTGACAAGAAGTTTGAGGCAGTTTCAAGACCCATGTTGACAAGAAGTTTGAGGCAGTTTCAAGGAATAGGAAGTCACGGTTGAAAAAACTATCAAAGAGAGTTGAAGCTTTAAAAACCTAACACATGAAAAATGCATATAAGAAACACTTGAAAGATGATCGGTTGTGTTGTAAAAATCATACAAGGCACTAAGGATATAATTAAAAAAAGATATATGTTGATTTCTTTAAAAATATGGAAAAATAAAATAAAATAATTTTGTTTCATTATGTCGGTGTCATTTTTTTTGGTCCACATGCAGATATGAGTCTGGTGGGCATAAAAGTATAACTCTCCAAGTAACAAAAATTTGACTTCTTTTGGATATTAAAATCTACTTATGAATTGGTTGATTTGAAGGTGCACGTGTACCAACTTTCACATCTATTTTTAATATGCACTTGACTCTGACTATATGCATATATATATAAATAGACACACCATGTCTATTCTATTGTGTCATTCAAAAAGAAATATATTAATCAAATATGAAGTCCAATATCCTTGTCTTGTTCCTTGTCTTCTCTCTTCTCATGGTAAGTTTTTCACTATGAAAGTTCTTTTCATTTTATTTTTATTTTCTTATTCAATTAATTAAATAACTCTGTTATTATTTTTTGAAATTTGATTATCCATGGCGAAATGAATAGGTTGGTAACTTGAGCTATGCAAGGAAAGATGTTGGAGAGTATTGGAAGAATAAGATGAATGAGCAAGCTATGCCAGAAGCAATTAAAAACCTTGTTCAAGTTCAAAAAGAAGAACATTTTGTTAGGGACTTTGATGTACATCCTAATATCATATTATATCATACACATGTCCATGAGAAACAGGAGAAGCCTTTGGAACCTTAAGTAAGGAACTTAGAGTCATTGTTACCAAAAAGGGTTGAAGTTAAACCTGCCAAGACTAATAAACTAGAAATTAGATTCTTAATTATATATAGCCACCAAGGCATTGTTATGACTATATGGACTATGTCATTATTTGATATAAAAAATTTCATTTATGTATTGGCATCTAGAATTCTATTATGTATGCCGATAAAAAAAAAATAAATAAAATCTTCCCTATTGCTAATTTGAGTGTTTGTTAATTTATCCCTTTTTTGTGTCCTGCAGATTTTTAACATTTATATCTAAAGTGGGTCCAAGAATGTAAACATAATATGTTCACCATATGAATCAAATCTCTATGAATTAATAATATTGGGACTGTAAAATTTTATTTATTTAGATAGCTATTAATTAGTTAGTTAATGAATTAATTAATCGATTGTATCTTAATTTCAAATTCCACTTGGCAGTGTTAATGTTAAGTATAGGTAGTGTCGTTTCTAACTTACATTAACAATTAACTTTCCAAAATAAGCAGTTAAATCTCAAATACCAGCTCATAGTGTCTCAAATAAGTTTACATGAATTTGAAGATATCTTTGAATCTTCGACATTTCGTTCCTCTAACATATGTACTTGTTTTAAGGATTATCGATTCGTTATATTCTCGTCCGGAAGTGTTGATAATCTCATCCAGGGTGCTCCCTTAAGATTTTGGGTGTATGCGCCAATAATCAGCTGCTAAACTTAGTTATGAGAGAAACTACGACTACACTGAAATTTTCTTTTTCACTAAAAATAAATATACTTACCGTAATATAATATAATATAATATAATATAATATAATATAATATAATATAATATAATATAATGTCTTATTGTGAAGTGATTTAGTGGTAATAGAAAATTTTATAAACTTTATGTCGACAGTTAATTTGAGGCCTTTTTTTTTCGAACATAAAAATTAAAGATTACATAAGTTTTGAAAAATATTATATCAAACCAAAATCAAAATTAAATTATAGTAAAATATAATTAATATTATTCTATAATATATGCAAGCATTAGAAAAATAATGAAATATTTTAAAAGAACTCAATATTATAAAAAAAACTTAATTTTGATTCAATTGTTAAAATAAAATGTCACTATCATGATCATAAGAATCACCAAATTTTAAATAAGTTTTAAGATTTTTACAATATAATTTCAAGTATTCATAGAAAATGACCTAAGTATTTAAATACAAAAAAATAAAAATAAAAAATATCCTCGTTATACTTTTTATATTGCTCGAATATTCTATTAAATTGGCCAATTGTTTAATCTATAATATATAAAAAATTTGAACCTTAAGAAGTCTTTTTAGAGGCTCAAGGTTTTCCACTAAAAATAATTAACAAATTTGTCTTTTGTCTATCAATGATGGTGAACTGGTGTTTTTGTGTTTATTTAGGCTTCATTTTTAGAATTTCTGAAATTTAGGCTAGAACTTTTTAGTGGATAAAAAAACTAAATGTATAATTTAGATTGAAACATGAAAGAATACTATCCTATAATAACATAATAAAAAATTCTCTCGATTTTTTTTATAAGAAACACTTGAATTAACAAAAATTAATTTATTTAATCCATATAATTTTAGTTTGGAATAATTTTGTTTATTTAAAATTATTTTAATATCGCAATATAACTTTTTAGTAAATATATCTATAATATATATATTAAAAAAATATTATAGTGTACTTAAAAATTTGAGACCTTGTGCGCCGCATCTCTTGAACACGCTTAGAACTCTCAAGGTAATTTAAAGTTTTAGAAAAAGCAAATAAATATATCTAAAACCTAATAATATTTACCGGAATGACTTACAAGAAATTGAGCTTATATAGGTTCTTTATTTTGAAGAGTTTTAAATGTAGTGTTCAAAGCTGGAAAATTAATATAATAACTAAATTATTAACATTTATTTATAAAAAATCACCAAATTATTTTTTGCATAAATAACAAAAATATTTTTAGTTTGTAAAATTTTTAGTAAGATAAATATTGTGTTTCTTACAAGTAGAAACAAAATTTAAGTGCATTTTTTTAAATATTTTTCATGTGGTTCTTCTAATTTAAAATACTCTATTTTTTTACCATGTCTAGTTATGAATAATTTTAAATTAAGAACAACATTAAAAACACCTAAAAGATGCACCTTAAAACATGAGAAATGGATATAATGAAAGATTGTCGATTGTGTTGGAAAAAAAATTGGTCGGTCGTACACGGCTCTACTGAACATATAATTAAAAAATAATTTATTTTGATTTCTTTAAAAAGATGGAAAAGTAAAATAAAATAAAATAACTTTGTTTCATTTTGTCGGTCTCATTTTTTTTTGTCCACATGCAGATATGACTCTAGTGGGCATAAATTGAAGTATAATTCTCCAATAAACAAAAATTGGACTTCCCTTGGAACTTAAAATCTACTTAACGATGATAACGATCTCTTCAATTGGTTAATTTAAAAGTGCACGTGTACCAACTTTGACATCAATTATTAATATCCACCTTCTACATGCATATATATATATATGAAAAATACTAATCAAATTACGTAAGGAAAAAATAATGAAGTCCAACCTTTTTGCCTTGTTCCTTGTCTTCTCTCTTCTCATGGTAAGCTTTTCTCTATGGAAGTTTTTTTTCTTTCATTTTTTTGTTTTTTTATTAAAGTAATTAATTAACACTGTTATTATTTTTTGAGATTTAATTGAATATTTTTGTGATGACACCTTTGTTTTTAATTTTATCTATGGCGAAATGAATAGGTTGGTAACATGAGCAATGCAAGAAAAGATGTGGGAGAGTATTGGAAGAATAAGATGAATGAGCAAGTTATGCCAGAAGCAATTAAAAACCTTGTTCAAGTTCAAAAAGAAGATCATTTTGTTAGGGACTTTGATGTACACCCTAATATCATATTATATCATACACATGTCCATGACAAGGGAGCAGAAGACTTTTGAACCTGAAGTATAGAAATTAGTGTAACTAGATACTAACCCGCGCGTTGCGCGGTAGAATTTAATATATTACTGAATATAAAATAACAATAATATGTAATTTAAAAATAATGTTAATTTTGTTATATAGTAGAATATACTCAAGTGTTTATGTACTTGAAGGTAAATATAGTTTTGAATAATTATATATAAGCTAGGTTTGTTTTAGTAAAAGAAAAAGTAAAACATTGTTAACTAATACAATTCATACAAAAAATATTTAAATGTGGAATTAGTTTATTCAAGCTTTTTGATTTCATTGAAATGGTTCTTCTTATAATATATTTGTTAAATAGTTATGTATTTCTTTATCGTTAAAGTTATACATCTATAATATTTCTTCATTTTATAATTTCTATTAGTTTTGAAACATTAGATTTATAAATTTATGTACTTTTTTACGTTTTCAATTTTATGTGTTCATCGTAATTCTGTCAATCTCATTATCGATCTAAGCATGTACTAAATAATATTATGTACTTTGTGATATATTATAACATTCATTCGTGAATGATAGTTTGTTAAATCCAAAATATTGAAACAATTCATTCGTGTGTGGCTTGAAATTTTCAAATAATTATTTGACACGGTCAAGAAACTTCAAGAGTGGTCGAAAAAAATTATAGGCAAGAAAAGTTTGTGAATGTTTAAAACATAGAAAGTTTCGAGTGAATAATGAAATAGTTAGAAGTTATTTATTTTCAAATATTTAATATTATTCATTTTTTTGTTGTTTCAATTATGATTTGTGCTTTTTTAATTATAAAAAGAAAACATGTTATGGGAGACACATTCAACATAGGAAAAAAAAACTTATTTCCTATGCAATAATATTGATATATGAACTTGAACATCTATTATAATAATTAAAACAGAACCCTAAAATTCTTTGTGATGATTTGAAAATATTAGATGATTTGTATTTTTTTGTATGAGTTATTGAAATGAAAGTTTTGATGAGTAATTAGAGCTTTTTAAGTGTATTAATGAGTCATTGAGTGATAAATTAAAGCTGAAATTATATAATGTATTAAATAATTGTACTTGGACAAGTGAAAAATGTTTGCATTATATATTGAAGAAACAAAACATAATGCAACAGAAGATGAATTTGGAATGTGTCACATCAGAAATGGTAATACATTTTCGGTTGTTGTGTTTGTTCTTGGTTTCAAAAAAATGTTATCTTTTTGTGTAGTTTTATGGGTGTTGTTGAATGAAGGTGTTGTCATGGCTTCAAATTGTTTTGCATATTGAATTATTTGAAATCCTGGCATGATTTTTGATGAGTCTTTTTTTTTAGTGGCACAGAAGAAGTCTTTGCTTGAAGCGTTGGAAAAAGTCAAAGTTGGTAAGATTTTAGTCAACCGATTAATAGTTGTAAACATATGATCTATGAAGCACCGACACATAAAAATGTTAGATACAGACACTTGCACATTGACACCAATAATAATTTGAAAAAATAAAAGAAATTAAATGTAACTTTATTTATCGGTTTTGTGTTAGTTTGTAGTTGCAAACTGACAGTGACATATGTCGGACACTAGGCACGCTCATTGCTATACAATTTATAGTGTTTTTTTTTTTCTCTTGGTGCCAAAGCAATTTGACACATTGACTCATGTGGAGTTAATTTTCATTTACTTTCATTGTTTCATTTTTAGATTTATTTGGAATAATAATGTAAAGATGATAATAATTGTAATTATTTATCTCATGTTTCTCTAATCAATGTTAATTATTATTATTATTATTATTATTATTATTATTATTATTATTATTATTATTATTATTATTATTATTACATGACTCAACAACTAACTGAGAAGAGTGATCTACACAATTTTGGTGTTGTGCTTAAACTGACAACATCCAAATAACCCATAGAAAAGGGTAAGTACATTGTTCGCGAGGTTCAAACCTTGTCAAAAATAAAGAAAAAGAGTATTATGGTTTGAACAAACTAATGGATTCAGTGGTGAGAAACACTGCCAACCCAATAGGATTCGGGAATTCTTATTTAGAGTTGACAATACAATGCTTCGAGGAATCGGCCACAAATCGTCAAACGATGAGTGAAGTTGTGAAAGCATTAGAAACCATATTACAGAATGATGGATTAAACACAAATTTGAACGGATATAACAAGTCAAATTTAAAATTGATTTATTATATCAAAGTCAAGTCATGCAGGAAGTAAGATTTTTTTTTTGTGGGTATACAAAAGTATACATGCACGCACGCACTACATGCAAAGATTAGAACTGTCTGATTTTGATCAGTAGTTCACAAAACTTGTATATTTAAATTTTCTTTGTAAAATGAATTAGCAAGTTTAATATCTAGCGTTCAACCCAATAGGATTCAGGTCAACTCCCTCTGTTTCATCCTACAATGACCAAGTTGAGTACCATTTTGATATTGAATTTTCTCCGACTTCACCACCGTCAAACTTGCTAGTAAGAGTGGATGATGTTGAAGAAGATACAATAGAAACTGTAGTCGAATAAACTATGAGCTTTTAATATTGCTATGGGGTGAACATAACAGCTTAATAAACAATGAGATATTGTATAATTGTTCGGTTTTCCGCAATTTTTTCCATACCTATTTGTAAATAACCGAATAAGTTCAAAGTGATTTATGAGCTTGCCTCAAAACGAGTATCTTGTGCTTCTTGATTTCTCAAAATTTGAATTCATTATTGATCATTGTAAGTCTATTATTCGTAATTATTCAAACATTATAACTAAGTTTGATCACACTTTGTCTAAGGTGTGAACAAATGTGTTTGTTTAGACCTTAGCTAACACTATAATTACATATTTCTAAGGTATTATCAAATGTATTGACTTTTTTTTGTGGATAAACAAAAGTATACATGCACGCACGCACTACATGCAAAGATTAGAATTGTCTAATTTTGATCGGTAGTTCACAAAACTTGTATATTTAAATTTTTTTTGTAACATGAATTGCCAATTTTAATATCTACAGTGTTCAACCTTGATCTAACGGTTTCAAACTTACTTACGGCGAAAAACAAGAAATCTCGATCTCAAAAAGAGGGTATATAATTGCTTTTACCATTAAAACAAGGAAGAGAATACAACATCAATAATAATAATAATAATAGTATAGTCAAATGCAAATTGACATCTTCTTCGTATGCTTCTTCTTTTTGTTTTAGGAAAAAAAGTATTTTCTTCTTCTTTTCCTTCCAAAAAAAAAAAATTCAAAAGAATTGACTGTCGAGCCAGCCGTATGAATCAAGAAACTCTCAAGTACGGTTCTAAGGGAAAGAATTCACTCACTTAGTTTAATCAAACTGTTGAATATTGGCAACAAGCTATAGCCCTTACCCCGGTAATTTTGTTCTTGGTTACACAAAAATGTTATCATTTTGTGTAGTTTCATGGCTATTGTTGAATAGAGGTGTTACTATGGCTTCAAGTGAAAGCAGCGACACTTCTAGAGACCTTGAACATACACCAACATGGGTTGTTGCTTGTGTTTGCACGATTTTCATCTTGATTTTCATTACTCTGGAAACAAGTCTTCACAAAGTTGGAATGGTAATTTGAAACTCTTTTTTTTATTAAATTTTATTTTGTTTTTCATTTTAATTGTTATATTTTCAAATTTAATTTGTTTCAATGATAATTCTATTTGATCATTATTTCAATTAATTTGTCTTTGATTTTTTCCTTGTGGCAAATTTGTCTTTTTTTTGTTTGGTTGAAATTGTGTCATAATAAGTGAAATCTTAGAATTTATTTTGAAATTGAGGGATTATTTTGCTTATTGGATTCTTTGAAATCATTGCATGATTCATGAGTCTTTTGTTTTGTTTTGTTTTGTCAGTGGCTTAGAAACAGGCAGAAGAAGTCTTTGCTTGAATCGTTGGAAAAAGTCAAATTTGCTAAGATTTTAGTCAACTGATTAATAGTTGTAAACATACCAATTTTTTCCATACCTATTTGTAAATAACCGAATAAGTTCAAAGTGATTTATGAACTTGACTCAAAACGAGTATTTTGTGCTTCTTGATTTCTCAAAATTTGAATTCATTATTGATCATTGTAAGTCTATTATTCATAATTATTCAAACATTATAATTAAGTTTGATCACACTTTGCCTAAGGTGTGAACAAATGTGTTTGTTTAGACCTTAGCTAATACTATTATTACATAATTACATATTTTTTAAGGTATTATCAAATGTATTGATTTTTTTTTTTGTGGATAAACCAAAGTATACATGCAAGCACACGCTACATGCAAAGATTAGAATAGTCTAATTTTGATTAGTTGTTCACAAAACTTGTATATTTAAATTTTTTTTTGTAACATGAGTTGCCAATTTTAATATCTATAGCGTTCAACCTTGATCTAACGGTTTCAAACTTACTTACGGCTAAAAACAAGAAATCTCGATCTCAAAAAAAGGTATGTAACTGCTTTTACCATTAAAACAAGGAAGAGAATACAACATCAATAATAAAAATAATAATAATAATAATAACAACAATGATAATAATAATAATAATAATAATAATAATAATAATAATAATAATAATAATAATAATAATAATAATAATAATATCAATAATAATAATAATAGTAGTATAGTGCAATGCAGAGTAATGCGGAAATTTGGTTCACGTAACTGGAAATGGCAATGCAACATGTAACTGGAAATGGGAATGCAGCAGAGTAATGCAGGTCCACTAATTAATCCAAATTTATACTATTAATGGTATAGTCAAATTCAAATTGACATTACGCTTCTTCTTGGTTTACGAAAGTATTTTCTTCTTCTTTTTTCTTGTTGGTTTACGAAAGTCTGTTCTTCTTCTAGCCCTTACCCCCGGTAATTTTGTTCTTGGTTATACAAAAATGTTATCGTTTTGTGTAGTTTCATGGCTGTTGTTGAATGGAGGTGTTGCTATTGCTTCAAGTGAAAGCGGCGACACTTCTAGAGACGTCGAAGATACACCAACATGGGTTGTTGCTTGTGTTTGGACAATTTTCATCTTGATTTTCATTAATCTGGAAACAAATCTTCACAAAGTTAGAATGGTAATTTGAAACCTTTTTTTTTTAATTTTATTTTGTTTTTCATTTTAATTGTTATATTTTCAAATTTAATTTGTTTCAATGATAATTCTATTTGATCATTGTTTCAATTAATTTGTCTTTGATTTTTTCCTTGTGGTAAATTTGTCTTCTTTTGTTTGGTTGAAATTGTGTCATAATAATTGAAATCTTAATAATTTTTTTTTTTGAAATTGAAGGATTATTTTGCTTATTGGGTTCTTTGAAATCCTTGCATGAGTCTTGAGTCTTTGTTTTTTTTGTCAATGGCTTAAAAACAGGCAGAAGAAGTCTTTGCTTGAAGCGTTCGAAAAAATTTTAGTCAAAGTTGCTAAGATTTTAGTCAACCAATTAATAGTTGTAAACATACCAATTTTTTCCATGCCTATTTGTAAATAACCGAATAAATTCAAAGAGATTTATGAGCTTGGCTCAAAACGAGTATTTTGTGCTTCTTGATTTCTCAAAATTTGAAGTCATTATTGATCATTATAAGTCTATTATTCATAATTATTCAAACATTATAATTAAGTTTGATCACACTTTGCCTAAGGTGTGAACAAATGTGTTTGTTTAGACTTTAGCTAACACTATTATTACATAATTACATATTTTTAAGCTATTATCAAATGTATTGATTTTTTTTTTTGTGGATAAACCAAAGTATACATGCAAGCACACACTACATGCAAAGATTAGAATTGTCTAATTTTGATTAGTTGTTCACAAAACTTGTATATTTAAATTTTTTTTTATAACATGAGTTGCCAATTTTAATATCTATAGCGTTCAACCTTGATCTAACGGTTTCAAACTTACTTACGGCTAAAAACAAGAAATCTCGATCTCAAAAAAAGGTATGTAACTGCTTTTACCATTAAAACAAGGAAGAGAATACAACATCAATAATAAAAATAATAATAATAATAATAACAACAATGATAATAATAATAATAATAATAATAATAATATCAATAATAATAATAATAATAATAATAATAATAATAATAATAATAATAACAATAATAATAATAATAGTAGTAGTATAGTGCAATGCAGAGTAATGCGGAAATTTTGTTCACGTAACTGGAAATGGCAATGCAACATGTAACTGGAAATGGCAATGCAGCAGAGTAATGCAGGTCCACTAATTAATCCAAATTTATACTATTAATGGTATAGTCAAATTCAAATTGACATTACGCTTCTTCTTGGTTTACGAAAGTATTTTCTTCTTCTTTTGTCTTGTTGGTTTACGAAAGTTTGGTCTTCTTCTAGCCCTTACCCCCGGTAATTTTGTTCTTGGTTATACAAAAATGTTATCGTTTTGTGTAGTTTCATGGCTGTTGTTGAATGGAGGTGTTGCTATGGCTTCAAGTGAAAGCGGCGACACTTCTAGAGACGTCGAAGATACACTAACATGGGTTGTTGCTTGTGTTTGGACAATTTTCATCTTGATTTTCATTAATCTGGAAACAAGTCTTCACAAAGTTGGAATGGTAATTTGAAACCTTTTTTTTTTTTTTTTTTATTTTTT
>JBBPBQ010000004.1:50042126-50096449 GCA_037974755.1 Cicer yamashitae
TTTTTTTTTAATTTTATTTTGTTTTTCATTTTAATTGTTATATTTTCAAATTTAATTTGTTTCAATGATAATTCTATTTGATCATTGTTTCAATTAATTTGTCTTTGATTTTTTCCCTGTGGCAAATTTGTCTTTTTTTTGTTTGGTTGAAATTGTGTCATAATAAGTGAAATCTTATAATTTTTTTTGAAATTGAAGGATTATTTTGCTTATCGGGTTCTTTGAAATCCTTGCATGAGTCTTTGGTTTTTTTTTTGTCAATGGCTTAGAAATAGGCAAAAGAAGTCTTCCGTTGGAAAAAAGTTAAAGTTGCTAAGATTTTAGTCAACCAATTAATTGTCGTAAACTTACCAATTTTTTCGATGCCTATTTGTAAATAACCGAATAAATTCAAAATGATTTATGAGCTTGATTCAAAACGAGTATTTTGTGCTTCTTGATTTCTCAAAATTTGAATTCATTATTGATCATTGTAAGTCTATTATTCATAATTATTCAAACATTATAATTAAGTTTGATCACACTTTGCCTAAGGTGTGAACAAATGTGTTTGTTTAGACCTTAGCTAACACTATTATTATATAATTACATATTTTTAAGGTATTATCAAATGTATTGATTTTTTTTGTGTATAAACCAAAGTATACATGCACGCACGCACTACATGCAAAGATTAGAATTGTCTAATTTTGATCCGTTGTTCACAAAACTTGTATATTTAATTTTTTTTTTTTTAACATGAGTTGTCAATTTTTTATATCTATAGCGTTCAACCTTGATCTAACGGTTTCAAACTTCTAAAGACAAAAAATCTCGAATTCAAAAAGAGGGTATGTAATTGCTTTTACCATTAAAACAAGGAAGAGAATACAACATCAATAATAATAATAATAATAATAATAATAATAATAATAATAATAATAATAATAATAATAATAACAACAATGATAACAATAATAATAATAATAATAATAATAATAATAATAATAATAATAATAATAATAATAATAATAATAATAATAATAATAATAATAATAATAATAATAGTAGTATAGTCCAATGCAGAGTAATGCGGAAATTTGATTCAAGTAACTGGAAATGGCAATGTATTTGTTGTCGTGTTTGTTCTTGGTTTCATTATATATTGAACAAACACGACATTTTGGAATGTATTTGTTGGCATATGGGGAAAAGGTATTTAGAAAGTTAATAAGGAAACTTCGTACACATCATCTTTTTAGCTGAGGTGACAAATGTTCGCATACGTGGAAGAAATAGTGTGAGGTGGCAGCGGAGTCTGTTTTAAATATATATAATAGATTGTTACCAAAAAGGGGTTGAAGTTAAACCTTCCAAGGCATTTTTATGACTATATGAACTTTGTCATCATTTGATATTAAAAATGTCACTTATGTATTGGCATCTACAACTGTATTATGTATGCCGATAAATAAATAAGAAATATTTTCGCTATTGCTAACTTGAGTGTTTGTTAATTTATCTTTTTTTGTGTGTTGCGGATTTTATTTTTATGGTTAAAATAGGTGTCTATATATTGTTATGCATGTATGTATATATTTATCAAAATGACTCTCGACAAGTTTCTTTTGTTTAATTAGTCCTAACAAGACAACTAGGAAGAAATAAGTTAGTGAACTAATCTTTAGGCATGTAGAATCTCTTGATACATTTATCTACCTCTTTTGTTCCTGTTTTGTTGTCGGTTTTATAAGAAAAATATACTCCAATTTATCAATTGATTATTTTTTGTAAATTACACTCTTACTTTACCAATTTAGTAGTAGTAACACTATTTTATATTTACATTAATCAAAATTAAGAAAACGAGTGAGGGTCAATAAAAGATACAACTTGAGAATATATTTGAACCAAATTGGCCGTCAATTTGGCTCATTGGTTAAATCTGACCAACTGGGTCGATTTAATTTTAAAAACATTAAATATAATTCAAAACTACTAAATTGAGTATTTACTCCTTTTAATTTAATTCAAATTCTCAAATAGTTCTATTTTCAAGATTGCTGACTTTTATTTTCCTATCACTATAAACTTGAAATTCCAAAATAAGCATCTGAAATACAAGCTCATAGTGTCTAAACATTATAATTATCAATAATAACAAACTCCACTACTCCAGTAATATGTTCCTATACATATCCTAGTAATATAATCAATGGTTATGAGCTTTAATTAGCAACATAAAAATTAAAAAACATGACCTTGTTATTGTTAAAAGCTGCTGAAAGTTACACTTCAAGGAATTTATTGAAGCTGCAGAAGTATATATGCATTATGGTAAATTTGCTCACAAAATTTTCCTATTAAGATAGATATTGTACTTGAATTGAAAGTGTACATGAATTTGG
Source organism: Cicer yamashitae (assembly GCA_037974755.1). Lineage (NCBI taxonomy): Eukaryota > Viridiplantae > Streptophyta > Magnoliopsida > Fabales > Fabaceae > Cicer > Cicer yamashitae. The sequence continues at coordinate 50,044,514 of JBBPBQ010000004.1, forward strand.
AGATATCTTTGAATCTTGGGACATTTCGTTCCTCTAACATATGTACTTGTTTTAAGGACCATCAATTCATCATCCTACGGTTTCGAAGTGCGTGATGAAAGTTGAATTGCTGATAATCTCATCATATATATAAACCTTTTTCTGGAAGTGAGGTATCCCACTAAAGGTAAATGCTTTATTTCAAAGCATTAAGAATTGGAGAGACAAAGCATTGCATAAGCAACTTGTAAGCAGCCTCGTTGATTTCATTGAATTCAAGATAGAGTGACCAAGGATTTCTCTGAAATTCATTTTATAAAGCGCGTACCAAACGAGCTGCAAAGGAGCCATCCAGCGAATGTTTTACAGGGTTGGAGAAATAGAAACCATTCGGCGTCACAAAATCGGGTGGAACATATCTATCTACAGGATCAATGTTAAAATCCTGTAACTCATAGAAAGATAAATTAGTGCTTGAAAAATGAAACTGGATACCAGAGTAGTGAATAGTAAAGTATTAAAGGTAGAATTTAAAGTATTAGAGAGAGTAAATGTATCTGAAACCTAATAATAGAATATCTGAAGATTAGTGAATAGTAACGATACTTACCGGATGTCTTACTAGAAATGCAGCTACCCTCTCATCATTCTCTTCAGGATCTATGGAGCATGTACTGTAAACTAATACTCCCCCGGGTTTTACCAATCTACAAATTCGCAGGAATAAAACTCGATGAAGGAGAATCAATATATCAAGTTTCGGCTTCTTTTATAAATTTCAAAATTTGGAAATTCAAGTTATCATCGAAGCATACAACAAGCTTTGATCAACCAATTAATGCACACAAATAGAGAGGAAACGTCAAAGAGAATTTCTAGCTTTACGTGGATGCTGCATCGAGGAGTTCATCCTGTAATATCTTCAATTGTCCTATATCCTCCAGCTTCTTGTTCCAACGTAAGTCCGCTCTCTTCAAAAGCCAGGTGATAAGGATAGATTAACAAACAAGAAAAGAGAAATACATTGAATAATAATGTGAAAACAATGACAATGTGTAAACATAAAATATTTAACACAACCACCTTTGAAAGAACTCCAAGTCCTGAGCATGGTGCGTCCAACAAAACTTTGTTACTCTTAAGTGGTTCACCGTCCTTGGAAACACAAAAAACTGATAAGAAATAAACAATTGCGGAGTTCAATACTACATAGGATAGGAATGATATATAACATACAGTTAATGTACGAAGATCGGCATGGATGGTGGTAACGACACCATCTACTTGGTGCAACTTTGCTGTCTCTTTAAGAATTCTCAACCTACCGCGATTTACATCAACTGCAAATACCATACCTGAAAACGCAAGCTTTTATTCTTAATGTTCAAAATGACTTTAATAAATATTCTGAGACCAATTTATATGCCTTGTCCACTTAAATGAGAGGCCATGTAGAGGGTCTTTCCACCAGGAGCAGCACAACAATCAACTATGGTTTCACCGGGTTGAGGATCCACAATAGAAACTACAAGACCTGCAATTGAGAATGCGCGATATGTTGTATGCGAGTACAAGCTTCTAACATAAGAATCTCTTATGATTTAATTGAAACCAAGACATAGCTTGAATTTTTTATTTATTTAATTAATATATTGGGCAAAAGGTTGCTAGGCTAATTACCTAAACGATGCCGGTTGGTGACACGTATATTCTATCATGCACAACAGAATATCATTAAGAAACTAAACTACTGCTAATACATGAACATGAATGTAAAAAATAATGCACCAGTGCTCGCAGTAAAACAGGAGAAACGAGAAAAACTAAAATTTAGATATTATAATTTTACAGTTATTCCTTCTATGAGAAAAGATGAAAAGTGTACCTGCGCTCTCATCCTGAACTGAACATAAACCCTCTTTGAGTAGGCCGGCATGAATGACCGTCTGAAATATGAAACTACAAACAGTCAATGACTCAAACGAGAAAGTTGTGCCTACACTTATAACTGAAATAACAGCAAGACACACATGACTTCAACACCTCCTATGTGAAACAAAAATCAAATAAAAAGATATACACACAGCATGTCAATAACTAGCTAAAACACTATTTCACACTAGCTAACCGATTATGCTATTACATAAGGTAGAAAAAAATATAATCCCTCTGTCCCTAATTATAAGCACCAATTTTGAAAAAAATTGTCCCACAATATTAGCCCCTATGCAAATTAATAGATGCATTTATTATTCTTTTTCCAATTCTACTCCTATTAATACTTCTAATTGATCTTGGAATGTGAAATTAACATAAAATACATCTATTCACAATGGACAATTTATTAAAAGCAACACACAAAATATAAACATTAATTACATCAATCACTTTTCTTAATATGTGGGAAAAACTCAACGAGAGCTTATGAAAAGGGACGGAGGAGTACTATATAATTCAGTCCTCGTAGATTTTCTCTTCTTATCACTAACACCGTAGAAACTCATTATCCAAGTTATGTTCTTAGACAAAAATAGCCTTATAATTAACACATTGCCTCGATATCATACCTGCAGTCCAGTTTTGATGCGAACAAAGTCATCCAAATGCAATGAAAGCTGGTGTGGGACCTGATGTTTGAAAAAAGGGAATTAAATCTGGTAGTAACATATAATACAAGAAACATAGGTAAAATACAACTGTTATTTGAACATGTTACATAAACTTCTGCTCTGACCCGAAGATAAAGAGAGAAATTCATTCAAAACAAATTGCATGAAGCAGGAATTTCAAAACATTATTAAAATAATATATAAACAGATTAAAGAAACCAACTATTATAAGCAGAAGGTAATGCAACATTTAATCATGGAAGTGATAGCACCTTCAATACATTAAGCTGTGTCACAAGGTCTTCTCTTGAAAAACCTTTTGCCCGATTAGCCCTGAAATTAGAAAAATATAAAGCTTGAGTTCTTCATTATCTGTTTGTGTTGATATGCTACTTTAAGGGGAGGCACACAAAAAATGAAAGAAGCATTTACTAGCCTTAAGCTATAACTCGGTTCACTGTTGTTCCATATCATCAATTTAATGGCTTCTTCCTGGCCAAGATACTTCGTCCATCTCCTTACCATCCACTACAAAAGAAGTGATAACAAAGCGTTCAACCAAAATTTGGCCTTCCTATTTTGATGCTAACAAATCTTGTGAATACTGAAAAGCATAGTTTTTGTTACTCTTTACATTGTTGGTTTAATTAAGAAAATATCTTTTTGGCTGGACATAAAATTATTCATCAAAAGTGAGCCGCACCTGTCCTTATTGGGATCTCAACTACAAAAATACCATGTACAAAAAGTTAATATCCCAAAAACATAAATATCATATAAACTTCTGGGGTGTAAAATTTTGTACATGGAATTCAGAATGTTAATCCAATCATAGATTGCTCTTAGCATGTTACTGATGCTGACGACAATACTTAAAAAAGATGTGTTTTTTCCTAATTTGCCACTGAGTTTTAGTTCTGAACTATCCTTAATTAAAATTTTAATATAGTGAAGAAAAAGTAGCAGTAGTTACACACTCACAACTGGATGTGAGTAGAGAGTTGCCAGAGCACGTGCTTGAGAACGATCATCACCCTCCACTTTGGGCAAAGGAAGAGTTTCATTTTCCTGTAAGCCAAACATCAATGGAATTGAGAAAAAATTTACAATATACACTCATGCAGTTATATGTAATATGCTTAGAGTAAAAACCTTAAGCATGACTAGCTTTCGGAGGATTCCATTGACCATGTTGCCAGCACCCGGCCTGAGAGCAGCTTTTGCAAGCTGCACATTCTGCATTTCACATAAGAGATTGACAAAACAATGAAAAGAATAATGGAAGTTGAAAAATATTTATTGTCATATCATAGTAATACTCAAGACTTTCAATGTACTCAATCATCATTGAACAGTTACAGAAATAATGAGTAATCTCTAACACCTTACACAAACACACTTTCACACACACACACCAATAATCATACAAAATAATACCAAATAGCAGTATACATTAGAAAACATTGAAAAAGAAATGTAAATTCAACAAATGAGAATCCTTTGCAAGCAATATCATTCGGATGAACAAAGTTCAATCCAATCTATTCAACAAGGAAACAACAGAAGCATATTTGGGCCAATGAAATACCTCATCTACAACAGCATAAGGTGGCATATCTAATTTGACAATCTCATAGAAGCCAATTCGTAGAATCTGACACAAATAAAGTACGAAGATCAGTAATCAGATGTCATGTATAAACTATAAAGCCTCAGAAGTACAATGAAATCATAATTACACTAGGTATCTATATTTCACAAAGTTCACCACAAAATATTTATCGGGCATTGCCGGACTGCATTAGAATAACAAAGTAAAAACAAATTTCTTCTTTCTCAATCAGTTTGTGCTGTGCATGAAGTATTTACTAGGTTGATAGCTCATGCAAACATGCTCAAAAGAAGTACAGAGCCCAAAATCACCTGTAAGAGAAGAGGTTCCATACTAGATATATCTTTATCATGACACAATGAACTGATCAGATGATCAAGATATCGTCTCCAACGAATTGTGCCTCCAACAATGTCTGTAACCTATGAAATTTGCATTACAAAACAAGAGAATAATTAACAAAATTGCTCATGAATGCTAAATGACATGAAGGTGAGTTTCAAAAGTAAAAGTACTTCAAAGTTTCACCCTAGTTAAAAGCGATAACACTCTAGACTTTACAATGCTTGGACAACTAGGAAAAAAATAGGGAAAAGGGGAGAATCATCAAAGTATCAATACAACTGTAAATTAAACATTGTTGTGCTTAATTCGGGACAAAGATAAGTGACTCGTTCAGTTATTAAGGCATTGTTTGAGTAAACAGCTTAATAAAACGCTCATAGCATAGGTGTGTCATATAAATGCTTATGTATAAGCTATTTCTATAACAAAAGATACGATAAAGTCAAATTATTTTCATATGGACTATAAGTTGTTTCTATAAGCTTCTCTAGAGTGCTTATATAAATAAGCTGAAAACGGGCATGTGATAAGTTGTTTTATATACTCTCACAAACAGTCTCACAGTATGTCACTAGATAAGCTTAAATAAGTCAATCCAAACAGGCCCTAAGGAGTAAGGACAACAGTTTCTCAGTGTTATCTTGGCTATGAATTCCATTGACCAAAACATAAAATTTTGAAGTTATTTGACATAAAAATTAAATTTTTATTATGTAAAGCTGAAAATGTGTTGAAAGGAATAACCAATCTAAGGTCTTGATGATTTAATTCTCGAGTACGAAATCCAAGCGTTCTTTGAACATAACCCATCTCATTTTCACCAGAACCTTTCCCTTTCTCATTGAGAAGGTCAGCAAAAGCACCACCAAGTTCAATCCTCATTAATCTCACAGCTGACACTACAACGTTCAACAATTAAACAACAATATTACAAATTTCCTTAAATAAAAGCACCAAAAAGAGCTTCTTTGAAAGTGGAAATATATATATCATACCAGCTCTGTGAGGAGAAATATCTGAATTAAGCTTCTGGGGTTTAACAGAACGGTTGGTAGTAACTGAAAGTTTCAATTTTTTTTTTGTGAACGTGAATGAAACTGCATCATAAAAAAAAAACAGTACCATTGTAATAGGAAATTAGGATTGTTTTTTACCTTTGGTAGAAGTGGGAATGGAGATGTTGGTTTTGCGTGTTCTGTGGGGAAGCTTCAATGACTCTGAAGAATAAGAAGAAGATGAAGAGGCTATGGTTTTGTGAGGTTTTGCGAGTAAAGGTAAAGCCATGTACACAAGTTTCGCCATGTTTTTTATTTTCAGTGATTTTGGCTGTAACTTGTAAAGAAGACAGATGCAGTTTGGATATGTTTTTTTTAGTATATATTATAACATTTGTTTTTAATTAATTAATTAATTAATTAATTAGCAATTGATAATAATTACTTAGTTTAAATGAGGCGGTTATGGGCACCAATAAGAGATGTCTTAACTTCCAATAAATGTGGTGTAGCGTGAACCCCATATGAATGCGTCTTCTCTGATTCCTTCCTATCTCACACCGTTTACTATAACTAACACCCATTACTGTCAAACATTGATTCTCTTGTCTCACAACGCATTCTTCGTGGGTTTCCGTTTAACACCTAACTTAAAATAACGCCGTTATAACTCTCCCCTGTTACAAAATAAAATAGAATTCACCACCTCTCTTTTTTATAACAACAAACGCAGTTTTTCATCTAAATTTTCTCTTCCTTTCCCACTCATTTTCTTTTCTTTTCCCAGAAAATATCATCATTCCATCCAGTATTCATGTCGACGGTCTGTCTCTATCATCCTCAAGTTTTTCAATTTTCTTTTCAATCATATCATCTATTGTTTATGATTATAATTTGATTATTATTGATTTTCGTTTCCATTTTGCTCATTCTTTTTAGCTTTTTTGAATTCTGTTACACAATGTCTTGATCTCAGAAATTTGTTTACTTTTTTAGTTTTTGTGATATAATTTTTGTTTTATTGCCTGAACTTTATAATGTTCAAAATTAACGCCCTTGATCAGAGTTTTTTCCAACCATTTTCATGGCGGGTTTGGGTTTTATTATTTTCAATTGCACCTTTTTTATTTGATTATTTGTATTAATGACTTTAAATTGTTTTCCACAACCACAATTTATTTCATTACTGCAATTGTGGCCACATCGGTTACATTTATTAACAAATTTTCATAATATTTGTAACTTCAATCACAATTTAAAATGATTTATTGCTTTCAAATTCTTATCATTGCTTTTTCTTTGGAAAACATTGACCGTAATAGTTTTTACTTTGTGTATATATGGAGGTTCATTATGCAAAAATTTGGTTGCAAGCTTGTGTTTTTCTCATGGTCTTTTGCTTGTGGGTGCTAACTAAATCAATTTTTGAGTGGTTATCTAAGTGTCCATGAGTAGATGCTAAAATTAGTGGTTGATCATAAAAATTGTGATATCGGTTAAATACCATTCTGAACATTATGAGAAAATAAATGGTTTATAGTTGTAGTTGGTGTAATATTGTTAACTCTATATGATTATGGATTTACTTGGAAAGATAAAAAATTTAGTACTTTGTGTTTGCTATCTTGCATTGAGCATTATTATTCTTTAGTATTTGAGGGACAAATATATCAAATTATTCTAGTACATTGAAAATATTTTCTATAATCAACTCTCGATAATTATAATTGGTGTCGAAGTTTGTAATGTTAAGCTCATAATATGATTATCCCACAGGAAAACGGTAGGCCACTTCCAAAGTTCGGTGAATGGGATGTCAATGATCCAGCTTCAGCTGAAGGTTACACAGTGATTTTTAATAAAGCAAGGGATGAGAAAAAGACAGGTGGCAAACCCGACTCACCTGGGAAGGCAAATCATCAAACCAGGCCTCCAGCAGATCATGGCAAAACTCAGAGTGTAAGACCTCTTGATTGACAAATGTTAATTGTTAGTATGTTATCTTTTTGTGTGCATATGCGATTTTTGTGTGTTTTATTATGTATTTTTCAAAAGAATTGAGAAACAGTATGGCATAAGTTTGAGACCTGAGTAACATGAATATATATGATATGATGCTATTGTAGGCCTTTGTTAAAAATGCAACTCGATCTGAACACATTAAAATTTGAAGCAATGATTTAGTTGACTCCCACCCCCTGTTTCCGTATGGCATCGGGTGGCGATCTAATTCAACTATTTGATACTTTTATCATTTTGTTTAGGATTGACATAGTAGTTTGCATTTGAAATTAATAAGATATATCCGTTTCTCATATAGTCTTTCATTCAATAACTATAATTTTGTATCTCTGTTACTGGTTAATGAGCCTTTTGGTTTTTGTCTATAGTTAACTGATCTAGCTATAAGTTCTTTTATTGAATTTGCAGTGAATGAAGTTAGTTTTGAAAAAAATAATTCGGGTAGATGTATCTTTCTTTTCCAATTTTTTGGGGTGGAACGGGGATATAAGTATGCTTAATTCTCATTTTATTGCATTTGATTTTGGTACAATTCAGATTGTCAAATTTTAATGGAATCATTAAGTAGATTTTGGACCCTTGGTTTAATACCTATACTTTATGTATTTACCTTTTTTCTCATGAAAAAACTTGATTGATTTTCAGAAAAGTTGGTTTTGCTGCATACATAGTCCTCCAGCAGAATCGTAGCAAAGATTGGTCCTATGTATATGGTTGAATGGAAGTTGAGTCATGTGTAACTAGCTCCTAATGTTTTCTCAAGGATATGAACAGTTAAGCATAATTAATTCTTCTTGGATTCAGCTTTTGTTATGTAAAAGGGGGGAGAGTAAAATAACAGACTATCTTTTGTATGTATTTATATATATGTGAATGTTGTGGTTTACTATTAGGAGCAAAGGTTGCTCTCTTTTTTGCCTTATCTTGCTCTATTGGTTGTAGAGGTTTGCTTGTTCTATTATACTTCATGTATTACAATACATATCTTGTATCTTATGAGCTAATTTATTTCCTTTGTTATGTTTGCACGAACAAATCTTATATGATGTGCGCATTTAAATTCACTTCCATTTTGTTACTATTCAATATTATTAATGACTATTCTTTCTCAACAATGAATATGATTGAGGATGATGTGCACCAATGAACATAGCATAATATGCATAATCATTGGCTTGAGTGTTGGTAAGTCTCAAATTCATCAAGATGCTCATCATTCCCCAAGTAGACCAAAAAGGTTTAGCAATGACATTGTTGCTAATATGCTTAACATGATTGAAGAACCTTAAAATTCTTGCTCATACTATTTATGAACGTCCTCAGTAAGAGAGTAACCACCTTATTTGTGATGGTGATTTCTGTTTCTGATAGTTCCAATTGATTGGTCGGTGTTCCACTCACCCCTAATTGTTGACCCACAATTCATATAAAAAAATGTATTTGCAAAAGGAATGAACCATAGGCTTGAAAGCCGCAAAGTGCAACAAGTGAGATAACGAGAAATAAGTGAAATAAAAATGAAGAGCCAAATATGTCAGCAACAACACTTTTTTTACCACACTATAATGAGAAAAAAATAATAATGTGGAATGGATCCCACCAAATATGAAATGCTAGCCACATAAGTCTCAAATTAAGTTCACCAAATGATAAAGAGTGTGAACCCCTCATGAATTTCTCGAATCAATCTGTCAAAAAAATGTATAAGAGAATGAGTTCAAGAATGCATATTACTTGTCAAAAAAATAAAATAATGCATATTAGATTGAACACAATATAACAATTTCAGGAACAACATAATGTTGTTAAGCAAGTAAATGAAATACGAGGAACAATAATGAAACGTAGAGTAGGCAAGGACATTGGAGCCCACAAGAGGAAATTACAATACCTGACACATGCTTTCTAACAACCTCTTGTGCTGAACAATACCTACATCAAAAGTTGTTGGAGCTGCACATAAAAAAGCTTCCCTTTACGGATTGCAACAAAACGATTTTCAATCCCCCGCAACGTCTTGGTCTCTTCCATAGGAATACCGAATACCATATATACTATTCCAAATTTTCCAATATGCAAAAATTTAAAAATAAATTTGTGTGAACAATAAGTATACGATTTAATTTATACATTCTATCCGAAATAAAATAATACTAGTTCAAAAATTAATGAATTTGAATTAAATTTTTAAACAGATACATCAACTTTTCAACTATTAATTTTTTTTATATTTTATTTTAGATATTATTTCAGTAAAATATTTTTAGTCATTCACTCAAATCATATATTATTTTATATATATTTTTAAATATATTTTAAAAATCAACATAATAAAGTAAAATTGTAGTGTGATCATCATAAAAATATTTTACTTTTACACTATATAATAAAGTTTTTTTTGGACAGAACTATTGTAGTTTTTCTCAACTGCTATAGTTTTTTTTTTTTTGACAAAACTTGCAACTACTATAATTTTTTATTGTATAAATGATTAACTAATATCATTTATTTTTGGCATACATTGATTGAAATTTTTTGAAAAAATTATGAATTGATGGGTTGGGATGCAAATCCAACTCTCCAATATTCTTCTTTTTTACAGTTTGTGTGTCTGAAGAAAATGTCATCAACAAAACAAAAATAATAAAAAAGTGTTCTCAATTTTTTGGTGAATTATTTTATTTTAATAATTTTTGAACCATTGTGGCTAAACAACCTTTCACTCTCCCTCTGCTCCAACTCCAACTCACGCGCCACAGGAAAACAGCAGTCGCCGCTCTTCCTCGTCGCCGGTAAGAATTTTTCCACTTTGCCTCTCTCTCATAACCTTTCATGTCAACTTTACTTGAAATCTCAGCACATGGTCGAATCCCTTTTTAAATATATATTACCGCTTTTGTTTTGCTTCAATTCAATGGTGTTTGCTCGAAAATTGTATGAAGAATTTTTTTGGGTGTTACACTTAGTAGTGTGAAAAGTGAAACCCTTGGAAAAGAATCCCCCCTTTTTATGTTCAAATTTCATTCACCGATGATAAATTAATTCTTGTTCGTTTGATCTTGCATTCAATTCTTATTTGTGGATTCATAACAGGCAATTATTGGATCAGCATGGATGTAGCACATTGCTATTTAGAAGGTAATGTTGATGCTGTGGAGTTTTGTCCACATAATGGGTACCACAATGTTTTAGCAGCATCCACTTACACACTACAAGAAGGTGAAAAACCCACTAGATGTGGAAGCATTTCACTCTTTAATATTGATGTGGACACTGGCAATTTTGACATGGTTTATAGTGAGGATACTTGTGGGATTTTTGACATAAAGTGGAATCCGCTCGCAGAGCACGTGAGTCCCTTTTTAGCTCAAGCAGATGCTGATGGATACTTGAGAATTAAGATGCTGGGTGGTTGCCTTGATGGAGTAGAAGGTATGAGTTTTTATCACTTGATTCATTCATTTTGGATTCTGTAACATTATAGTCACAGTGGTGGAGTACAAGCATGATACATAGTACAAGTCTATAAATGAATTCTTCAGTGCTTATCCTTGATAGATTGGTATTGGAAAACACGACAGAGAACCAAAAGACACATTAAGTAACAGTTTTCTGGTTCGTTGTAGAAGTAGGAAAATGTAACTGAACACTTACATCTTTGTTAACGCAGTACTGTATCTACTTACTCTTGTTATTTGACCCTATAAAATTTACTATTACCTTCTTATTTGTTAGTGCCTATTGTTTTTTATTATGTCAAAGATTTGGTTTCTCTACATGCAAAGGAGATGTCAAAAGTTTATAATTGGATGGATATGCCCTTGATTTGGACATCTATTCAGGAGGGTTGGTTGTTTATTAAATATAAATATCCAATACAAAATACAACATCTTACTCAAACTTTAAGTGTTACCTTAGTAGCGAGTAGCGACGCATGCCTAACTTTACCATGGAAATATTGCATTTTTGTCGAGAGATACTGGCATTTATTCATGGACTCATCCACAACATCATACCGTATTCTCTTATTTCTAAGTTTGTATTTTGCTAAAGATAGCTTATATTGTATTAAGAATTGTTATTGGTTCTATGGCAGGGGTTAATCTAAAAGAGGTTACAGGTGAAAAAATCAGTGACTCAATGTGCTTGTACCTGGATTGGAACCCTTCAGCTACATCGATCACTGTAGGGCTTTCTGATGGCTGTGTTTCTATTGTTTCTCTTCTTGAATCCAAGCTGGAAATACAAGAAGAGTGGAAGGCACATGATTTTGAACTTTGGACAACCTCCTTTGATATCCACCAGACAAATTTGGTATATACCGGCTCCGACGATTGTAAGTTTTGTTGTTGGGATTTGCGAGATAGTCCTTCCAATAAGGTATTTCAGAGCTCTAAAGTCCACACAATGGGTGTTACTTGCATTGAAAAGAATCCTCATGACCCAAATAGCCTATTAACTGGAAGCTATGATGAATTCTTGAGGGTATGGGATTTAAGATCAATCTCAAAACCTGTTAATGAGACTTCAATTAGCTTAGGTGGAGGAGTTTGGAGGGTGAAGCATCATCCCTTCATTCAAGGCCTTGTTTTGGCTGCTTGTATGCACAATGGTTTTGCAATTGTTGCCAATAAAGGTGACAAAGTTGAAGTGTTGGAAACATACAAGAAGCATGATTCTCTTGCATATGGAGCAGACTGGCAGAAAGGAGAAGCAAATCACATAGAAAGGAGAAGTAAACCATTAGTGGCTACTTGCTCATTCTACGATAAACTTGTCCGGATATGGAGGCCCTGTAATGATATTACATTGTAAATTCATGTTTAACTTTGAGCCCTCAGTTTGGAAAAAATGTAACAATAACTGTTTATTTATTCAATCATGGTTGCATTGAACATAGAAATATGACTGTTTTTCTGCAACTAAATATTAGTATTTCAAACTCATTCATTGGATTTTCTTATGTTATATACACTGCTGAACCCTTTTATACAAATTGTTTTCCTTTTAATACTTGAGAAGTGTAAGCAAGAAGACTATATGAACATGTTCTCAATAATGCTACTCATTAAACAATATGCGTGGTATATTCTTTTCTTGAGTATTATTAAGAAGATGAAGATTCTTCTGGTTGTTAAAGTTCTTTTGTTCTTTAATAACAAATTAAATAAATGACTGCATGATAATATTTTTGATGTGTATAATATAATTTTTTATAGGAGAAATTTAAGGTGAGAGAATTATATTTCAATCTATAGTAGAAAATGATTTACATTTACCTTCTCTAATGCAAATCCAAAATGTATTCTTTCACTAGTAAACAAAATCATTGGAATTTCAAATATATAATATTTGTGCAAGCTCTCTTCACTTCACTTGATAGCGATATGTAGCTATGCAGTAACAAAATAATCGTGAGAAAGTGATGTGGTCCACTCGAGTCCATCTGTTGGTCGAAGTGACTTATCCTAAGTCTCTATTCAGTTTACAATATCCAAATATTAGAAAGTGATGCAACAAAACCTGGCATGTTATTTATGTGACTTTGTGGCCACAAAAGACCAACATATCATACCTTCAATTCGTACTCTTTTCAGCTACAGGTAAATGTTACATGAACATTATTTATATAATATAAAGTTATAAATATAAGATAAAGTTGGATCAACAAAAATAAATATTTTTAATTTAAAATTTAAAATAGATACATTAATTTTTATCGTTTAAATTTTTTCTTATATTTAGGATTTGGGTTTGGAGGGAGTATTTTATTTTTCAATAATCAAATTCTCCTACTTGTTTTTATTTATTTTAGTTAGTAGCAAGTTTAATCTCTTTAGTGTATTTAAATAAAAGATGGTTACAAATTTCTTTTGTCGATTATTGTGAGCTTGGACGGTGGTGCCACTACTCTACAAACGTGGCGACCCATCTCTAGACTCTACTATAACCTCAGTTTTTCTGACAAAATCTTACGTTACTATACTCAATTTATTATTTATTATATTCGTCCTCAATCTATTTAATTATTTTACATAATATTACAAAATATATATAAATAAAAGAGTAAGAATTATCCTTCTTATGTACCAATAAAAAAGTAAGAATTAATCATTTTATTGAATTATTATTATTAAGTATTCATATATTCACTATTATAATAAGTATAAAGTAAAAAAGAACTAACATAAAAGAATATTAATTAGGTAGTATAATTAAAAATAATAATTGATATTACATCTAGAATTGAAAATGATAAATATTTTACAAATGAACAATTCATTATAGAATAGTGTTATGTTTTTGCGTGTATAAAATCAAATGTATTGATAATTCAATAAAACATTTAATGAAAAAAATGACCGTGTCACGCCTTTAACATGGTAAATTATCGTTAATTTTTTTTTTTGGTATAAATTATTGTTTGAATTTTTATCAAGACAATTACGTGTATTTTGTGTTTAATAATGTTTCAAATAATAAGACCAGAAAAAAATGTTTGAAATAAAATTATCTCCAAACTTCAATAAAGAGAAATTATGAAAAATAGTTTTTTTTTTGGTTTTTTGAAAAATTGTTATTTTAAGAAATAATATTATAACAATTTTTTAAAAGAAAATATTAAGACGTATATTTAAATATCATTAAGATCTAATTGGACATATATATAATAAAAATTAAATTGAAATAAATATTGAGAGTGAAATCTTAATAAATATAGAAAAGATTGATTGTGCATGATTACTGCCTTTTTAGTTTACACTCTTTACTTGCTGATGCCACATTTGTCTTCCAAACAAATTTTCATTTTCAATGCAAATTTCTCTTTCTTTCCCTTCAAGTATATCGAGATTCTTCTCCCAGATTTAATTCCGCAATTTAATACCACAAATTCTCTATTCTCCTCAAAAAATTCACCATACAGTTTCACCACTTTGAAGCCTTCAAAGGTCTTTTTTTTTTTTTTTTTTGTAATTTTTCCATTGTTTTTATTGCGAATTCGTTTAAAGGTAGAAACTTTCTTGTACAATTTTGAGATTAGAATTTTGGGTATTCATGTGTTTTTAGTTTCGAGGATCACAGTAATTTTGGGAGTACAATGTTGTTTATATTTTTCAACCTCAAAACTTTATGATTCTGTTTTGTTCATTTATATTTAATTTATAATTAAGCTATATGATGGTTGTTTTTATGTTGATTTGATATTAGATATATGAAATGTGGGATTGTTTTGATTTTTATATTTTAATGTGTTTGATGATGATAATATATAATTTTTTTGTTAAGTTTATTTGTTGTAACATAATGTAATGTATTTTAGCAGGTACTAGGTTTCAATTTTCAAAGTTCAAAGGCCATAATTTTATTATATATTAAAGAAAAGGTACAATGGTAGCAAAAATCCGGAAAAGTGTTACTGATTATCCAAATTCAACAAAACCAGTGGTTGGAGAGATTGATACTAGGTCACCAATTCAGTCTGTTAAAGATGCTGTTTCTCTATTTGGTGAAGGTGCTTTCTCTGCTGAAAATACTTCCATTAAGAAGGCAAAATCTTATTCTGTTGAGGTAATTCTTGTATTTGTATGTGTAATTGTTGTTGAATTAACATCAAATCCATAATGCAGTGTTCTTTATCACAAATCAAGGAAAATAGTAGTTTGTTGAAATTATGCTACGCAAGAGTGCTATAGACGCTATTTTACAACATTTTGTACTAAATAATATACCGTGGAACAATAACGATTTGTTCGAACTCCGTTATGCTATAGCGCTGTAGCACGCCTATTTAACAAAACTGCCATGCTGTAATTTTAAAACTATATCTGAAGGTTGTATGTCATTAAGTATGATATTGGAGTAGTGATCTTAAGTGTAAAATTCTTTCTTAAAATTGGTCTAAGTAATTGATCGAATTTTGTGATTCCACTACATGTTCTGAGAGAAAAAAGTTTGAGCCAGGTGAATTTTGAAGAAAACTTGAAGACGTGTTGTTTTAGTTCAAAATCTTCTATATTATAATTAGTTCATTAAATTCCGACAATGCGATCAACACTGCCGGGTCTCTGTATTTCAATCAATAGCTAATGACAAGTACTTATTCATATGTATAAGTTGCATTTAATTACTCCCCCTCATTTATCTCATTAGTTAACATCTTTTATATGTTTTAGACTCAAGTTTAAGTGGTTTTTTAAGGGCCTAGACTTTTTAAGATATACTAATACTGTAAGTGTTGTCAATCGCAGAAAATTACGATTTGTTCAAATTACGCTATGCAACTGTGCCATAATGCCGCTATAGCTGTTACTAGACAATATTTGAGATTAAATAGCGCATTACGAAATAATAGTGACTTGTTCACATTATACTAAGCTATAGCACTACAATGCAACTATAGCCGCAATTTAACAACACTGCATACTATGTAAAACTATCACTTTCGAATTAGATTGTTAATTATTGGAGAAATTGATTCTGGGTGTTCTATTTAGACAAGCTGTATGCAGGGTGATTATTTTCATGTTCCTCCTTTTCAATGAAAGTCGCAATGTAAATTTACTTTGTGCGTTTAATACCGCATCTTTCAACTTACAAGCTTTATTATTTCATCAGAGTGTTTGGGCGAAGGAGACGCAACTTCACTTAGCACAAAAAGAGCTGAACAAATTAAAGGAGCGATTGAAAAATGCCGAAACTACCAAGGCTCAAGTCTTAGTGGAGCTTGGAAAGGGTAAAACAACCGTTCTCGATCTGACACAAAAGCTTAAAGTTCTCTGTGAATCCAGAGAATCAGCAATGCAGGCAACACAAGCTTCGAAGAGTCTAGTGAAACAGCTTCAAGAAGAAAAATGCGGCAATCTTAATTTCACCAATGGTACTTCGAAAGAACAGTTAGAAACTACAGTTCAGAGGTATAAATCTATCATTACAGAACTTGATGTTGCAAAACAAGAACTGAGAAAAATTCGTCAGGAATGTAAGGAATCTTTGGAAGCAAGAGTTTCTGCTTTCAAGCAAACAGCAGAAGCTAAAGATGCAATGGATGCAAACACCGAACGAGCTTCTGAGATTTCCAAAGAAATTTTAGCTGTACAAGAATCAATTCAGCAAATGAAGAATGCGTCTGTCGAAGCCAATCAACGGAAAAAAGAGATATTAGTTGAGAAAAATGTTTTGAGCCAATCATATAAAGCCACCTTTGAAGAATCAGAAAAGAAGTTGCATGCTTTAAAGAAGAATTTTAGTCAGGAACTCGTAAAAAATCTTGAAGTCCAGCTGACTGAGACAATGAATGAAATATCGACTCTCAAGGAAATGGAAAGTAAAAAGATATCAGACTTTGAATTGGTGAAAAGCGTCGTTTTGGTTCTTAATGGTGCTAAGGAATCACTGCAGAAAGTATCGGAAGAGGAAAACTCTCTTAGAAGCTTGGTGGATGCTCTAAAGATGGATTTGGAGAATGTAAAAAGGGAGCACTCAGAATTGAAGGAGAAAGAACGCAAAACTGAATCCATCGTTGCGAATCTGCAAGCTGAGCTTGAAAAAACTGAGTCAGAGCTTGAAGTCTACATGGCAGAAGAATCTAAAGTTAGAGGTGCATCTCAGGATATGATCTCAACGTTGAAACAAATAACCACCGGATCTGAAAATGCTCGTCGGGAAGCTGAAGATATGAATATCAAGGCAATAAAATTGAATATGGAAGCTCAAGTCACCAAACTAGCACTAGAAGGTACGGAAACAAAACTTAAAGTAGCATTAGAAGAAGCAGAAGCGGCAAAAGCAGCAGAGGCGAGTATACTTCATCAGATTAGAGTCTTATCCGAAAGTACAAGTGCTGCTCGCACCTCAACAGCTGAATCTGGTGCTAGAATTACAATCTCGAAGGAGGAATTTGATTCCTTAAGCCGCAAGGTTGAGGAATCCGATAAACTAGCGAGCATCAAAGTAGCTGCTTCCACAGCACAAGTTGAAGCTGTGAAGGCAAGTGAAAAGGAAGCTCTCAAAAAGTTAGAGGAAACTCAGAAGGAGATTGAGGATATCAAGAAAGCAACAGAAGAGAGCTTGAAAAATGCCAAGACAGCTGAAGCAGCAAAGAAGGCAGTGGAGAGTGAGCTTAGAAGGTGGCGTGAGAGAGAGCAGAAGAAAGCAGCAGAAACCGCGTCTCGAATATTGGCCGAAACACAAACGTTGCCATCGTCATCATTGTCATCACATTTATCTCCTAAGCACTACAGGTTTCAAAAGCAGAATTCAACTCCAAAAACCATTGAGGTGAGGAAGTTTAAAAAAGAGAAAGTTTCAGCTTCAAAGAAAACTCTCTTGCCTAGTTTTAGTGCCATCTTTCACAAGAAAAAGAAGCTGTATGTTGAGAAAGGATATCCTTCTTACCTTCCAGGTGAAAATCCTTTGTGAAATTTTGTTATAGTTTTTGTGCAGCTCTTGAATGTGAGAGATAAACATATTGGTTTATGTGAAAGTTGATGCCTATGTGATCAGATTTTTGTCATCATCATAGTTTGGGAGAAAAGTATTTTGAAATGTCAATAGTTTGGTCACAAATTCAGGATTTATGTTGCAGTAGATTATTGTATATTGCTACTTTGTGGCAGATATTGAGGTTTCATGTCTTATAGTTTGATAAACTTTTTGCAACAAGCATTATGATGATAATATAATAAGCATTTGGAAAATTGTACCATTTTTTTAAATCTTATTCTGTCTTATCATTGTTCTAATTTCTTGATGCTTTACTCCTAAATTCCTGATAAATAAAAAGAGAGACATTCTTGAAGCAATTGCTACTAGTAGAACATGCTATGAATAATAAAAAGCTATAAACTCTCAAATTTAAAATATATTTCACATTAAGTAAATCAAGGGAAAAATAATTTGATAATTTAATGTAAAGATACTTTTCTTCAGGTGAAGTTTTTTTTTACTCATTTGTGTGAAGTTATTAAAAGTTGGTTTAGACAAAAAAAATTAGGTGTAATTACATTTTAAGTCCCTTTAGTTTGAGTTATGTATGAATCATGATTTTGTTCTCTCAATATTTTTTTAATGATTTTAGTTTCTCAAATTTGAAAGTTAAATATAGTTATATTGTCAATTTTCTTTCATCTAAAATACATAAAGTCTCATTTTCCATTGAAATATTTGGGGTTTAATGTTTTGATTTGAGATATAAAATAATTTAAAAGTTAATCTTTTTTAACATATTGATAAAACATAGAAGATTTTGTAGAATGTGGCAATAGACATTTTTGGGGGGTCAATTGTGGCTTTAGAATGTAAAGAGGGAACACATTAAATATTTATTTTATTTATTTGGAGTCAAAAATTCTATTTTAATTAGTGGATCTTTTTGACAATCAATTAGTGGGTTTTATGTAAAAGGATATTTAATACAATTTATAAATCTTTTTCCTAATAAATCAGGAGAGTTTGAGAATTTCAATTGACAAATTGGAGACTAAAATACACAAAAATTATTATTAAAAAAAAAAAGTGAGATTGCATGTAAAACCCAAATTAAAAGAACCAAAATTGTAACTAGAAGTTAAAATTTATGAATATTATTGTTTGGGTGATAGGATATAATGGAATCCAAGGGTTTTTGGTTGCCTGGCAAGATGGACAATAAACATCATCATCTAACATCTATTAGGATCTAGGTGAAATATGTCTTACATTGTTTTAATTTTTTTATATTAAAAAATATTTTCTGCATTAAACAAAAATTATTGAGGAAGTTTGAATTGGTTGATAAAGATTTGATCCATATTCAATGAGAGTATGGTTCAAATTTCGTATGTATCTATTTGATTTTTTGTGAAAGGTAAAATGTGTTAAAAGGAAAATGATTTATTTTTGAATAAATTATTTAAATAAATCATTTAAAAGTAGATTAAATAATAAATTTGATGTTAAAAAATAATTTTATATATATAAAAAAATTTATTTTAACTTCAAATTAAAATTAATTTTAAGATTTCTAAAATCAATTTTAATTTTTATAAAAGTGAAATTAAACATACTCAAAATCAATTTTAACTTTTATACTCTCGTAATAATTTAGTTGATGGAGAATATAGAACTTTCATATCAACCCCATACATTTATTTTACTAAATGAACCCCATACTCGACCCATTTACATTTTTTTCCTCATAAATTATAGGTAGAGAGTAGAGACCATATAAGAAGAATATTAATAAGGCCCACTAAAAAAGTAAACAAAATTAAAAAAAAAATAGTCTAAAGATAAGAAAAGAACAATCTTGACGTCAAGAAAAGATAAGAAAAGAACAAAAAAGAATTTCAAACATTTTTTTTTTCAAAAAAGAACCAATACTAACATTAAAAGGAATTGAATTAAAATAATGAATAGGGATACTAATAATTTAATGCTTAAATAAATGAGTTTAAAACATATATAGCATGGTTCGATAAGGAAAAAATATGAAAAAGCTCATTTGGTCGGCGCATTAGGTAATGAAATAATCACTAAACGCCACGTGTCATTTGACCAGAAACGAGTTTATAATACTCTCGGTTGTAGAGGAACACAACCTCTTCCATTTCCAACAACATCATCAAACCCCTCGAAAGAGAAAAGAAAAAAAAAACAGTCACTCATTTTCATTCTCTTGTTCACTCATTGTTACTCTGAATCAGCAAAGATCGAAACTTTAACGCTATAAACGATGATGGGTAGTAGTAACAGAGAAAGAGATGAAACCCTTACATTCACAATCCCTTCATCTTCTTCTCATTCTTCACCAATCACTGGCTCAGACCAACTTGATAGCTACCTCACCGACCCAAGAAGCGCTTCTGGAAGTTTCCAGAACGAGGGTCTTCTTTCCTCAGGTGAATCTGCTGATGTTGAGTTTGGATTCTCTCGACCTGATTTTAGACAGAGTTTGCTTGTTGGTACTGTTGAGCTGTACGAACGCCACGTGTTTCTTTGTTATAAGAATCCAAGGTTTTGGCCACCCAGAATTGAGGCTGCTGAGTTTGATCGATTGCCTAGGTTGCTCTATGCTGCTGTTAAAGCAAGGAAGAATCATATGAAGAAGGAGGTGTTTTACTTTACTTTACTTTTTCATTACCCCTTTTTTATTTTATTCAACATTTATCACTTTGATTTATTGTTATTATTATCTGTGTTTTTTTTTGGTGATTGATTGGTTATAAATTTGTAAAAATATGAGCTTTTGGGTTTGTTTTTTGGGGGGTGATGAATTATGAATGCATGATCTACTTGAAATTGGTTGGTGTTAAGTTTCTTTATAGTGAGGTTTTAACTCATTTTGTAAGTTAAATGTGTGATTGGTTAAGTGTGTGTTTGGTTCTGCCGTAACAAAAATTGATTTTTGATTAAAAGTGAGTTGAATGTACGGTGATGTATGTTTTGATACATTAATGGAGAAGGGAGATGAACAATAAATTTGAGGCTAAAAATTGATTCTACACATATAGAATCAATTTTGGCTCATTCAAAAGTGGAACCAAGCATACACTTAAGTGCTAGCCAAATGTGTTGTTAGAATGTGCTAATTGATTTTTGTTTTGAAATTTGTGACTTGATTTTCCTTTGCTAGACCCGGCTAACGATATGTGAGGGTCATGATGGGACTGAAACATCTAATGGGGATGTGTTAATTTTTCCTGACATGATCAGATACAGGTTAGTGTGAGTTTGTGTTTTTATTTTTGCAATTTTGTATTCCCTTGTGAAGTTTTTCTGTTGTTTACCTTATCCTAGATTGTCGTCGACTTCAAAATGTTGTGTTAATATTGCAGGAGATTGACACATTTTGATGTTGAAACTTTTGTTGAAGAAGTTCTTGTGAAGGATGGAGAATGGCTACCTGGAACACCTGAAACCTTGAAAGGTTCGTATGTTTTTGTGTGTTCACATGGATCGCGTGATCGCAGATGTGGGGTTTGTGGACCTGTTTTGGTTAGTAGGTTCAGGGAAGAGATAGAGTTTCATGGTCTTCAAGGTAAAGTGTTTGTTAGTCCGTGCTCGCACATTGGGGGACATAAGTATGCAGGAAATGTCATTATATTTGGATCAAACATTAACGGAGAAGTCACTGGCCATTGGTAAGGAGAAGACCTACTCGGTTATAAACATTCATTTTTGTCACAGAAATTCCTTTTTACTAATTTAATTGTTGAAAACCGTTGTTTACTGCATTGGTTATTTAGCTAATCTATATTCTTCTCGACTAAAATAACCAGGTATGGATATGTTGCCCCGGAGGATGTTCCTCTATTGCTTCAACAACATATCATGAAAGGGGAGATTATAGACTCATTATGGAGGTAATTAATTTTTATAATTCTTTATGTTCTTAACTGTATTCTTTATGTTCTTAACTGTTTTGGCTAAAAGATTTTTTTTTTAAGTTTCATCATCTAAATGACAAAAGCTGGTTGCACTCTCTATCTCTCTCCTGCTGGATTTTTTTCTTTTTTGGAAGCAGTAGCGTTTTGCTTATTTGTGGGGTTAGAAGTTAATTTTACATATGTTTGTAGGAGTATGCCAAGAAAGGTGAAATTTTAGTTATATTCATTAGGTCTATTGCCGTCTTCATGTAAAAAATGTAGAAGTTCAGAAAGAAATGAAAGATTAATAGATTAATAGTACTAGAGAAGTTTTCTCTTAAATTATTTTTAATTTTAATTTTTTACTTTTTAACACAACTGATATATGTTCATACCCTTTATGGTATGATATGGCAGCTTTGCTCTATATGCATTTAAGTGGGATCTTTGATCTGCGAGTTCTGTCGTTAACTGTTTAATTTCTCTATTTAGCATTTATAATTATACTCATGAAACATGTTATCCTCTCCAAAGGTTTAATTTTACCCTTTGCTAAAACAAAGTACTTATGATGGGTAATTCGACTACCATTGGTATTGCTCATGGTCATCAAATCAAGAATCTGGATACCTATTTTTTAAATTGTGAATTGAATCTTATTATGAATCGTAAGGTTCGTACGTTACATTACCAATAAAAATGCGACATTTTTAAGTAAAAAGAAATGACCTAGCACAAGTTTAAGCTAATATATCATTTGCTAATCTCAAAATAACTAAGATTCAAGTCATAAGTCTAATGACCAAAGAAAGTCACTGACTATACAAAGTTAATAAAAAAGTGGTTGGCTACACTAAGTTTAGGCTGTGATTTGTTAGAATGCATCAGGATTCATCATAGTGAATCATATTTAACATGAGATTCATGTCCAATATAGATACACACTAGAGATTTGTATCGCTTTGGATCATTAGTGTATCGATTCAAGATACAACACAAATATATCAGAAGATACTAATAACCATTGATTTCAAAAATATAATATGTATCTGGCTGATGAGTTAAGAGAACTTTCAAAAATATGTATGTCTCTGGAGCATATTCTGACTTGTATACACTGTTACTTCTTTGAATATTTCCATCAGGGGTCAAATGGGTCTATCAGAAGATGAACAAATAAATAAGCAAGAGCAAAGGCTTCTACTGAACGGCATAGGAAAATTCGAAGAAAGCTCTGCACCAAATGGATCTCAAGACGATTTCGTGAGCTGCTGCCAATCAAATGGAGTGAGTTGCTGCCAAGAAAATAATGGAAACTCTTCCTTTTGTCAGAGTAATGTGTCAGTGGAAAATGGAACAAGCTCCGATGTCATCGAGACTGCGGCAAAACATTCAGCTGATAATAAGAGAAGCGAAGCGGTCATTTCTCGGACCAACAGCGGGAAAGGAGCTTCACGCAAATTTCATTCCATGACAACGTGGCTTGATGGCTGGGAGCAAGAAGATACTTATGCTGCTCTTGCTGTTGTCTGTGCTGCAGTATCGGTCACCATTGCGTATAACTGCTTCAAACAATTGACATAGGAGGAATCAACATTGCCAATGTATTATTTAGGTCAGTTTACTTGAGCTTTAACATATTTTGAATATACTGTCAATTTAGTTCCTAAACTACTATACTCTAGTATTTAGTCTCTAAACCATAGAAATATAATAAGTAGTCCTTAAACTAATTTTTTATCTAGTAATTTAGTCTCTAAACTATCATTTTATCTCATATTTTAAAGCAACTGCGGAACTAACATGATGGATTAATAATAGTTTAGAGACTACTTATTATACGTTTTTAGATCAGGGGCTAAATAGGAGAGAATGAGAGTTTAGCGACTAAATCGAAGATTTACTCGCATTTTTTTATATCAGCTTCTTGTTTTCTGATGCTTGTGCTGTAATTCAGATCAATCCTTATTGGACATGCAGGGAAAGAGTGGGATCTCAATCATGAATGTGAATTTGTGTGCTTTACTGATTGTGGAATATTATTGGCTAAGGCATTTATTTATAAATTTGCCAGTTAGCTTGTAATCTGTACATATAAGAAACCTTAGCCACAGATTATGAAGTATTATCAGTTTGTTTAGGTAAATTTGATTTGTAACCTTTTTTCAATTTAATGTAAAGCTTTGGTGTTCCTCAAACTTGCTAGTTAATCCAAGATTTGAGGCACACAGAATATTCAAAGTGTCCCTTGCAATGTTTTTGTTTTAAGTGGTAAAAGGCTCGAACACCTTGAGCAACTGGTTAGGATTTTCAAACATTGACTCTATAGTCTATATAGAAAATCGAATTAGGAAGTGAGAACTCTCCTTGTGTGTCAAATAATGGAACGCAGAATAATCATAATCTCATAGACTAATCATAATCTCATAGACTTATTTGAGAGCGTCCTCCAAAAATCCTCGAAAACTCATCAACAGAGGCCCTACAAGTCCCAAAAGATTTAGAAAAATCGTACTGCATATAAGAGCACACTTGATTGTAACAAGATTCATCAGTGTTAAACATCGCCCATCCTAAAGGTAGAGGCTCCATTATTATCACGAACATGATATCAACATAAGATGATTTATGATATTTTGATAGTGTAAAAAAATTTTGATGCTATTACATCAAAATTAAACTATTTTATAATCGTTAGTTACATTTTCTTTTAAAATGATCCATGAACATAAAGACCATATTGTTTTTTCACGATCTTATAATTATAATTGAATGATGCATGTTCATATGTAGTATTAATTAAAGAGTGCAATTGAATAATAATATAATTAATATTATATTAAAAATTAAAAGAGTGGTTTATTTTGAGACAATTGTTTTTACAAACAGGTCAATTGTGAAATGGAGGGAGTAACATTTAAAATTCAATTTTGTTTTCCTTAGTTTTAATTAACACGAGATTTTATATATATAAAGGTTGATGTCGATTTTAAGCAATATTTTTTCTTCAAAAAAATGATCAACTATTTTTATTATAAAAACAATGTAAAATGTAATTTGATTATTTTTATATATTATATATAAAAGTTAATATCCATCTTATGCAGTATTTTCATTCTAAAATCATGGTCAACTTAGTCAACTATTTTTATAATAGAAATAAGAGGAAATTGTATTTACCTCCTCTGAGGTTACATTAGATGACACTAACACCCCCTCTAGTTTTTTCTCTGCTTCAAATATTTTGTTATCACATTTACATATATTCATGTCATATGCTATATGATCCAATTGGAGGTTTTACTGTAAGTTGTAAAAGGTACGACTATAGATCTGATATTTGCAATTTTGAAAGGTATGATTATTTTCTTAATAGCACAATCGGAAGGTGTATTTTAGCGTTTTTTTTTTTTTTTTATAAATGATAGATAAAGGGGAGATGGTAGTTTTTTCATGTAATTTGATTATCTATATGTCTTATATATAAAATTTGATGTCAATTTTAAGCAATATTTTTCCTCTAAAAGTATGATCAACTTGTAATTTAAAATTATCTTATCGTGCATTACATCAATCCAAAATCTAGAGGAGGGATGGTTTAGGATCAACTTTGGTTCCAAATCACTCCTCTAAAATTTTTTTTTCTTTTTTATTTAAATAAGTGATTGTTGCATATATTTAATATTTATTTATTTTATTTTCGTGATTTTTTCATCTTGTGATATTTTGATTTTCTTTCATATTGCAGTGTTTGTTTTGTTCAAATTGACAAATCAATTTTGATATCAACTTTGATCTAGTGCATAGTCAATCAATGATTTTGATATATTTAATGTTACAGCTCCAGAGACATGGTTATTCTTGACACTTCAAATTTGTCATATTAGTAGTCTGTCATATTTGTAGATATTTTGCCATTTTATGTAATGAAACTGGATGTTGTGAGTTTGTTCACGAATTTATATTTTTCGGTTTTAACGACTTTAAATTGTATTATTTTTTATCGATGTAATTTAGATTGATTTGAGTGAATGAATATTGTTCTTTAGTAATGTTTGATTATTTATGATATCATTTTTCTTTTAATTATTAATTTATCAGGCCTCAATTTATCAATTCACTACTTTTTTTCAAATATAAATAAATAGCTGTAAAATTCACAACTTCAAATAGTTAATGCTCATAAAATAAAGAACAGTTACATGTTCAATAACCATTTGAAAAGTCATTCAAATTACTATTATTATTATAAAATAAATAATACATGGATAAAGTGACAATTGTTATTTTTTTTTAGGAAAATCATACTTTAGTAATTTAGAGTTTAATCAGAAAATAAGTAAAATCTAACTAAAAATCATTTCAACGAATATTTGAATTTCAATACTTCTGTGTTTTTAACTAAATTTTATTGCCTACTTAAACTTATACCTCTAAGTGACAATTACTTTTGACTCTTCAAAGGGATATTGAGCAATATGTTATTTTTATTTAACGTTAGAGAAGACACTAGACACTGCAAAAAGTATTAAATTTAAGTTTGACTCCAAAATACATATTTTATAATTTGCAAACCAAACATATATA
Source organism: Cicer yamashitae (assembly GCA_037974755.1). Lineage (NCBI taxonomy): Eukaryota > Viridiplantae > Streptophyta > Magnoliopsida > Fabales > Fabaceae > Cicer > Cicer yamashitae. Next base: position 50,071,009 of record JBBPBQ010000004.1, read on the forward strand.
CATCACTTGAGGGGCTAGTTTAGTAATAATAACTTAATCAAATAATCTTTAGATATTAAATTTAAATTTTCTCGAAAACAGTTAGTACTGATTTGATTAATAAAAAACATATATACACTGTATCATGATAATATATTTTTGATTCCAAATACATATATATAGTTTTCAAACCAAACATTCATTTTATCATAAGATTTTTTATCAAATAAAATTGTTGATTCCAAATACATATATATGTATTTATATTAATTAATTTATATTTCTTCCCTAATAAAGTTAATTCATATTTCTACTATGTCATATTAATGTTCTTTATAATTAATTTATTATTGATGATACTATTATATATTTTTTTGACAAATTTTCTTTTTACTAATATATATATATATATACATAGACTGCACCACTATCATCATACAAATAAAAAAGCATCAAGCAAGAATATTAACAACAAATAGAAGAAATCAAACATGGAAAACAAATTCACCTCATTCTTAGTCTTACTTCTCTGTTTTGTAATCAACTTAGTGAATTGTGAATATTATCATTCTACAAGAATAGCTCCAAAGAAACCACATAATAAGGTAACTCACCTTCACTTCTACTACTTTGATATTCACACAGGAAATAATCCTAGTGCAATTGTTGTGGCACATGCCAACCAAACTACTTTGTCTCCATTGTTTGGTAATGTTTATGCAATTGACAATCCTCTTAGGGAAGGTCCTGAGGAAACATCAAATGTTATTGGAAATGCACAAGGTTTATATGTGTCATCTAGCCAAAATAAGGATTATGTCACACTAACTATGTATGTTGATTATGCTTTTACATATGGTAAATTCAATGGAAGTTCCATTAGTATTCTTTCGAGGAATCCGGTGAGGGAACCGACGAGGGAACTCGCGGTGGTCGGAGGCAGAGGGAAGTTTAGGATGGCTACTGGTTTTGCTGAAATTAGAGCACATTTTCTTAATGTTACAACTGGTGATGGGATTATTGAGTATAAAGTAACTGTTTACCATTATTAAAATTAAAATAAATATATTGATATTACTTAGTATTAATTAAATAAGCCTTTGATTTTATCATTTTTAATTTTCTATTGTTTTTGTTCCTTACTTCAATGTTGTAATAAAATTGAATTAATTATAGATACAGTTTTCAAATTGTTATCTGCAACTTCAATTGTTTCTGATTGTTCATAAGATCAAAAATGGCAGCTGCAAAATGCAAATATTGTGATCACAATTTTAAAACTTGGATGCAATGAATCCTTACAATTAAATGCAATTAAATGAGTACAATAAAGGATTGAAGCTCAAATATCATTAGTAAAGAAGATTTTGAATCTCACTGTAAGGAGTTTCTAAAATAAGAAATCCATTGAAATGCTAAAATTGGAACAGATACTGATAAGGAACAAAGTGCAAACTATGATTTACAAATTTTATTCTACAAAGCCAAATAAACTTTCATCTCAAACAGTAAAATACTCCTTGATGGCTTCGAGTATCCGGTTTGCCGCTTCCGGACCAAACAACCTAGGAAAGCTTGTACCAAGATCAACCTCAATAGTCTTGTTTCTAATCACACCATCTCTTTTTCTAAGATAAGCTCTATCTTCCTCTCCTACTTCTCTCTTAGCGCAAGCACAATGATCCAACCATATCCCCAACACTTGCTTCGAAATCGGCTCAATATCGTTCCTGATGATCTCATCCATCCGCTCTCCTCCATCATTTTCGGTTTGAATTCTAACAAATATAGCAGTAGGAGATGCAACGGTGCGGATGAAAAGCGAAGAAGTGATATAAGGTTGAACCTCATTAACTTTCTCCAAAGCCTGCCTATGTGTATCAAGTTTAGTGTCCTCATAGAAAGTTTTAAGGTAACCCGGCCAAAGAACAAGGTCTTTTCGAGGCGGCAAATCAAGAACAAGAATCAGCATCGTTGGACTGCTTCGGATCAGCTCGAACACAAAATTTGGTGCATCATTTGAACTGTTAAGATAAGCTGAAAGAGATGTTATATCTAATGATCCTCCTGTTGGTAACTCAGCATGCACCCAGCTTCCCATTACAAAATCCATCTGATACATACAAAAAAATTGTTTCTATTCAAAATAATAATATGGTATCAGAAGATAATTATTCCGCTACATTATTTCTTAATTTTTCTTCAGGAAATTCGTCGAAAGAATGCAAGAATAAAACACATCCTTTATAAAGAAAAATACATGTCAGGACTTCAGCAGTGGCTATTTGTAGACAGATAGATAAATAAGTTACTAATTCCCTTAGTAAGTAAATCATCAAAAGCTGAACATCATATAGAAAAAACCAAACAATCACAATGAGGGAACTATGATGTCTACTTTACTAACTACTCTCAAAATATTGATCTACTCCTTATAAGAAAGATAAGCATTTCAATTACCATGACAATTATTCAAGTTCATGAAGCATAGAAAGAAAATACAAAATAAAAATCTACATTGCCAATTTGATTCAGTGATCTTTCATCCTCTAAAGTAAGCAACTAATTTTAGAGAATAAAGACTTTCTAATTTTACTTTAAAGTTACTAATATCAACCATTAATAAATAATTAATTATTGATATTAGATGTGTATACATAACAATTTTTTAAGTGGTTGAAATAACAACCTTTAATTTTCTAATTTTACTAACTACTCTTTATAGAAGTAAAGTCCACTCAATTGTTTCAATTAAGATTTGAACACAAGTTGTCTTTAACTGAAACTCATTAACAATTTGAGCTCAACTTTTTTATAAACATTAGTAATATTTTAATTGATAAAACTTTAGTGCACTTAGCCTAACAATAGATTGAGTACCTAAATCACATGCAAATATACTGTAATTAGATGAATTAAATATGGAATTTGAGAGCATAAAGTAAAAGAAAAATTACAGGGGAATCAGTGTTGCCTGGCCTAATGTGCAACGAAACTTGAGAAGTACCATTGTTGCTGATGTAGTGTTGAACATCAGGGGGAAGTGAGCAAGGAAGAAGATGAGATTGAAATCGATCTTCAAGTGTTGAAATGAGATCAAGCATGATGTTCTTGTGGGGTCCTGAAACGAATGGAAATTCCATAAATTTGCTGCGACCTTGTTTATGAGTATCCATTAAAGAGCAAGAAACAGAACAAGAAGAAGAAGAAAGTTGAAGTCTTGAAGAAGAGAAAGGTTTAGAAGAATAAGAAGATAAGATGGAAAGTGGTGAATGTAGGAAATGGGAACGAATCATCATCGCTTCCATCATGTAACCAACACAAATGTCATGTCTTTCTATTTGTTTGTTTTCTTTCTAAGTTGTTTTTTTTATTGTTAAGAATGTTTTTTTTTATTTGATGGTTAAAACTTAATAGGCCCAATATACAAATCTGTTTAGTCCGATTCTCCTTCCCAAAATTCTGTTTTTATTGGATTTTATAATTTAGTAGTGCAAAATTTCAATCAGATAGTGAAAAATAATGTTAATGATGTTATTGAAAGTTTCGATCTAATAGTATTTTTTATATATTTTGAGTGAACATTTTGGAACAAATGAGGAGCCATAATCTATTTAAGGAATGCAATTTTTTTATATGTTTTCCTTATTTTCATATTTTTACAATAATTGTCCAATTGTTAGTTCACATATAAAAAAGTGATGTACAACAATAAAATATAAAAGTTAAGAATGACTTAAAATGTTTTTTTTTACTTTTTGACAACCAAAAAAAAATCAATCATTAGATATGGCCTAAATCTTGAGTAAGAGTTACAATGATATCATTAGAGGGGTATGGATCCAAATATTATTGGGCTTAGTAATAGCTAAACGGACCAAAACATGTGCCACTCTACTCTGAAAATTAGTTTTTGTACCCCCAATTAGTTTTGTACCCCAAAATGTTAAAAACCCAAAATTGCCCACATAAATCACCATTCACTAAAAGGTAAAAAAAAATTACTCTCAAATCTCACCCCCACAAGCCAAATTTCCGATACGTATTTTTTTCCCTAGAAAATCCGGTACTTAAATTATAACTACCGGAAATTTCAGAGTTCTGAAATTTCCGGTAGTACATTTTGTTCACCGGAAATTTTCCCAGCAAATTTCCGGTACGTTATTTGTACTACCGGAAATTTCAGAGGTTTGAAATTTCTGGTAGTTATGCTGACCGAATATTTCAAAAATCCGGTATGTTAATTTTTTTTTTGGGTTAATTTTTGATTTTTGTTGAAATAGGTATGGAAAAAAGACAACCAGTGTGTATAAATTTGACTGAAGCATTCACAACCGATCAAATTTTTGAGTCATGGGAAGCTGTCATATCATGGGCAAGATAGGTTGGCCGACAAAATCGAGTAGCTGTTATCATAACTCGATCTGACGTAGAGACCGGAAAGAGAGGAAGGAAGTCTAAATTAATTCTTGGTTGTGATAGAGGTGGAAAATATCAGTCAAATAAAAGTAACTCAGGTACTTCAACAAAAAGGTGTGGTTGTTCGTTTAAACTTCGATCGAGACCATTGAAAAATGTTGAGGGATGGATTATTAGTTTAATGTGTGGACTTCACAACCATGAGTTAGTGGCTACTTTTGAGAATAATGAATTTGTGGGGCGCTTAAAATATGAAGATAAGAATCATGTTGATGAGTTGACAAAGTATCACGTTGCACCGAAGCATATCTTGTCATCTTTGAGAGATCGAGATAAGGAGAATGTGACTAATATCTCTCAAATTTATAATCAACGAAGCACATACAGGAAGAATTTGAAAGGACCTAAAACTGATATGCAACATCTATTGAAGTTACTTGAAGCTGAGAAGTATGTATGTTGGACTAGGACTCATGGAGACTCCAACGTTGTGAGGGACATGTTTTGGACGCACCCAGATTCCATAACTTTGTTGAACATGTTACATGTTGTATTGATCATGGATAACACCTACAAAACCAACAAGTATAGGTTACCATTGTTTGAAATTGTTGGTGTAACTTCAACTGGGTTGACATTCAATGTTGCATTTTCTTATATGGATAGTGAGCGTCAAGAAAACTTCTGTTGGGCATTGGAGAAGTTAAAAGAGTTGTTTGTTGCAAACACCCCATTTCCCCAGGTGATCGTGACTGATAGAGAACTTGCTTTAATGAATGCAATTGAAGTTGTATTTCCATCTTCAACAAATTTACTTTGTCAACTTCATATTAACAAAAATGTTGGAGCCAAATGCAAACAGTATATATTAAAGAAAGATATGCAGGAACCCATTCTTGAGTTGTGGAAGAAAATTGTTTAATGTTCTGAAAAGAAGGAGTATGAGGAACTTTTGCAAATGTTTGAGCAAGCATGTGTCGATAATATTATTTTCTTTGACTACGTCAAAGACACATGGTTGAGTCCTCACAAGGAAAGATTTGTTCAAGCATGGACCAATCGAGTATTGCATCTAGGAAATACTACAACTAATAGGTACGTCATTAAAGATTTCTTTGTTTTATTTTTATACATATATATGATTAAATAATATCAAATTTTGTTTATTTTTGAATATTAGGGTTGAGTCTGCTCATTGGTCGTTGAAGAAATTTTTGGAACACAGTAAAGGAGATTTCTGTAAGGCATGGAATGGTATGAATGACATGTTGAAGTTCCAAATTATTAAGATAAAAGGTTCATTTGAGACAAGTAAGGGTCACAAAGAGCATATACACAACAATTCATTCTATGAAAATTTGAATTGGGTTGTATCCAAGAAAGCTTTAGCTGATATTGTTCATGAGTACAAGAGAGTCAGCTATGTCGGTGACGACAAAGCTGCATGTTGTTGTACACTTAGAAACACTCATGGATTACCGTGTGCATGTGAGTTGGCACGATACAAGTTGGAAGGTGTTCCAATCCCATTGGAGTCTGTTCATATACAATGGAGGAAATTAACAATGAATACTGATCAAGAGGAAGAACGGTTGGAAAATGATTAAGAGTTGGACATTACATCAGAGATGAATGTTATTTGGAAAACATGGAAAACACTTAATATTGCTGGAAGAAGGGCATTGAAGAGTAAGTTGCGTGAAGTTGCATATCCAGAAACAACATCAATGTGTGCCTCACCAGATAAAATCAAAACAAAAGGTGGTGTGAAGAAGAAAAAAGGCATTAAGCCGAATGGATTTGACGTATATCGCAACTCTTCATTTTTTGAGCATGTTGATGCATCCCAACAAGTCTCTCAGCAAGCATCCAAACAAGTCTCTCAGCAAGCACGTATGACGAGTCAGGTTAGAAAATATTTGGACGAGTTTCCTCCTCTAATTCATCCATATATTGAAGACATAGTTAATGTTAAAGCAGATGGAAACTGTGGATATTGTCTCTGCGTGCCACCTCTCAGCAAATGCAGATATTAGATTACCGTCGATCATGTTCAGACTACATCGCTGCAGAGGACGTAGTCCAGATACGGTAATCCAATGATCAATCTCAGCGGGTAATATAGCTCTAATGTCAACGAATTTGGCCTGCTTTTTGCCATTTGAGACCACTTTAAGGGCACGTCTATCCTGTTTAATTACATTAAAAAAAACACACACACACAATAAATTATATTTTAAATATAGAATATAAAATTTAAATATAACAAAATATACTACAAATATATTAAAATAAATATACAAGTATAATATGTAATAAAATAAATAATTAAAATAAATATTATGCTATCAAATAAATATTATGCTAAATATTATGTAATAAATAATTAATATTATGTAATAAATAATTAAAATAATCTAGAAATCTTTTGTGATGAACGTACTGCAAGACTGATTCTCATTCTTTTTTGAACAATGGAAATCGTAAAGTGCTACAAAAATAAATTTTATCTTTTTTCTGATTATTTTATTTTTTATATCTTTATCTCATGGAGCCGATGAAATCCCGAATTCCATTTTTGGTATCCAATCGAATTGGAATATGTAATATCATACTATACTAATAGTATAAATAGAATTCCTTTTTTTTTTTTTTGAGATTCTCACCTCGAAGTCTAGGTGAAATTTATCAATTTATTTCTATTTATATTACAAGTTAGATTCTATCTGTTTGTTTTGTTGCAAATTCCAATTGGAGTCTAAAATTTCCTCTTTTCATAAAAGATATTTGATTTTATTTATAGACGTTATTAAGTAAAATTTCATGTGATTCAGTAAAGTAAAAATAAAAAAAATTCCATTATTGCTAAATCTATTCATGTGAGTTGATGAAGAATCACAGCAAATCGTGGAAAATTTTCTATAAAATAAATGGGGAAATTGAAAATGCTTGGCGTTGGGAATGAAGGAATGTCTACACTACCCGGATTGAATCAAATACAATTTGAAGGGTTTTCTAGATTCATTGATCGGGGCTTAACAGAAGAACTTTTAAAGTTTCCAAAAATAGAAGATACAGATCAAGAAATTGAATTTCAGTTATTTGTGGAAACATATCAATTGGTAGAACCCGCGATAAAAGAAAAAGATGTTGTATATGAATCACTTACATATTCCTCTGAATTATATATATCCGCGGGATTAATTTGGAAAAACAGTAGGGATATCCAAGAACAAATTATTTTTATTGGAAACATTCCCCTAATGAATTCCCTGGGAACTTCTATAGTAAATGGAATATACAGAATAGTAATCAATCAAATATTACAAAGCCCTGGTATCTATTATCGGTCAGAATTGGACCATAACGGAATTTCGGTCTATACTGCCACAATAATATCAGATTGGGGAGGGAGATTAGAGTTAGAGATTGATAGAAAAGCAAGGATATGGGCTCGTGTAAGTAGAAAACAGAAAATATCTATTCTAGTTCTATCATCAGCTATGGGTTCGAATTTAAGCGAAATTCTTGAGAACGTTTGCTACCTTGAAATTTTCTTGTCTTTTCTCAATGAAAAGGAGGAAAAAAAAATAGGGTCAAAAGAAAATGCCATTTTGGAGTTTTATCGACAATTTGCTTGTGTAGGGGGAGATCCCATATTTCCCGAATCTTTATGTACGGAATTACAAAAAAAAAAATTTCAACAAAGGTGTGAATTAGGAGGGATTGGTCGACGAAATATGAACCGAAGGCTGAATCTTGATATACCTCAAAACAATACATTTTTGTTACCGCGAGATATATTGACAGCTGCAGATCATTTGATTGGAATGAAATTTGGAATGGGTACACTTGATGATATGAATCATTTGCAAAATAAACGTATTCGTTCCGTAGCAGATCTCTTACAAGATCAATTTGGATTGGCTCTCGTTCGTTTAGAAAATATAATTAGAGGAACTATAAGTGGAGCACTTAGATATAAATTGATACCGACTCCTCAAAATTTGGTGACTTCAACTCCATTAACAACCACTTATGAATCTTTTTTTGGATTACACCCATTATCTCAAGTTTTGGATCGAACCAATCCCTTGACGCAAATAGTTCATGGGAGAAAGTTGAGTTATTTGGGTCCTGGAGGATTGACGGGGCGAACTGCTAGTTTTCGGATACGAGATATTCATCCTAGTCACTATGGACGCATTTGCCCAATTGACACCTCTAAAGGAATCAATGTTGGACTTATTGGATCTTTGGCAATTCACGCAAGGATTGGTCATTGGGGATCTATAGAAAGTCCATTTTATGAAATTTCTGACAGATCAAAAAGAATACAAATGCTTTATTTATCACCAAGTAGAGATGAATACTATATGGTAGCGACGGGGAATTTTTTAGCACTGAATCGAGGTATTCAGGAGGAACAGATTGTTCCAGCTCGATACCGTCAATAATTTCTTACTATTGCATGGGAACAAGTTCATCTTCGAAGTATTTCTCCCTTTCAATATTTTTCTATTGGAGCTTCCCTCATTCCTTTTATCGAGCATAATGATGCGAATCGAGCTTTAATGAGTTCGAATATGCAACGTCAAGCAGTTCCTCTTTCTCGGTCCGAAAAGTGCATTGTTGGAACTGGATTGGAACGCCAAGTCGCGTTAGATTCAGGAGTTCCCGCTATAGCCGAACACGAGGGAAAGGTCGTTTATAACGATACTGACAAGATCATTTTATATGGAAATGGGAATGCTCTAAGCATTCCATTAATTATATATCAACGTTCCAACAAAAATACTTGCATGCATCAAAAATCCCAGGTTCAGAAAGGTAAATGCGTAAAAAAGGGGCAAATTTTAGCCGATGGTGCTGCTACAGTTGGCGGTGAACTCGCTTTGGGAAAAAACGTATTAGTAGCTTATATGTCGTGGGAAGGTTACAATTCTGAAGATGCTGTACTCATTAGTGAGCGTCTGGTCTATGAAGATATTTATACTTCTTTTCACATAAGGAAATATGAAATTCAGACTCATGTCACAAGCCACGATCCTGAAAGAATCACTAATAAAATCCCACATCTAGAAGCCCATTTACTCCGAAATTTAGACAAAAATGGAATTGTGATCCTGGGATCTTGGGTAGAAATGGGAGATATTTTAGTGGGTAAATTAACGCCTCAAATGGCGAAAGAATCCTCATATGCCCCGGAAGATAGATTATTACGAGCTATACTTGGGATTCAGGTATCCACCTCAAAGGAAACTTGTCTAAAACTACCTATAGGTGGTAGGGGCCGAGTTATTGATGTTAGATGGATCCACAAAAAAGCAGGTTCTAGCTATAATCCAGAAACGATTCATATATATATTTCACAGAAACGTGAAATCAAAGTAGGTGATAAAGTGGCCGGGAGACACGGAAATAAAGGTATCGTTTCAAAGATTTTGTCTAGACAAGATATGCCTTATTTGCAAGATGGAAGACCCGTTGATATGGTCTTCAATCCATTAGGGGTACCCTCACGAATGAATGTAGGACAGATATTTGAATGTTCACTCGGGTTAGCTGGGAGTATGCTAAATAGACATTATCGAATAGCCCCTTTTGACGAGAGATATGAACAAGAGGCTTCGAGAAAACTGGTGTTTTCTGAATTATATGAGGCCAGTAAACAAACATCGAATCCATGGATATTTGAACCCGAGTATCCGGGAAAAAGCGGAATATTTGATGGAAGAACAGGGAATCGTTTTGAACAAGCTGTTATAATAGGAAAGCCTTATATCTTGAAATTAATTCATCAAGTTGATGATAAAATACATGGACGTTCCAGTGGACATTATGCACTTGTTACACAACAACCCCTTAAAGGAAGGGCCAAACAAGGAGGACAACGGGTAGGCGAAATGGAGGTTTGGGCTCTCGAGAAATTCGGTGTTGCTCATATTTTACAAGAGATGCTGACTTATAAATCTGATCATATTAAAGCTCGTCAAGAAGTACTCGGGACTACGATCATTGGAGGAACAATACCTAAACCCGTGGATGCTCTAGAATCTTTTCGATTGCTCGTTCGAGAACTACGATCTTTGGCTCTGGAACTGAATCATTTCCTTGTATATGAGAAAGACTTCCAGATTCAAAGGAAGGAAGTTTAATTGGACTGAATCAGAAATTTTATTCTATGATTGATCAATATAAACATCAACACCTTCGAATTGGATTAGTTTCTCCTGAACAAATAAGTGCTTGGGCAAAAAAAATCCTACCTAATGGAGAAATAGTTGGGGAGGTAACAAAACCCTATACTCTTCATTACAAAACCAATAAGCCTGAAAAAGATGGATTATTTTGTGAAAGAATTTTTGGACCTATCAAAAGTGGGATTTGTGCTTGTGGAAATTATCGAGTAATCGGAGATAAAAAAGACCAACCAAAATTTTGTGAACAATGCGGAGTAGAATTTGTTGATTCTCGGATACGTAGATATCAAATGGGGTATATAAAACTAGCATGTCCAGTAACTCATGTGTGGTATTTGAAACGTCTTCCTAGTTATATCGCGAGCCTTTTAGATAAACCTCTTAAAGAATTAGAAGGTCTAATATACTGCGATGTGTGATTTGATAAAAATTATTATTGTACAGATTCCGAATGATAAACTGTCATTCCAGTCAATAAAATTGGAATGCCCTGTATCTGGCATGTCTCTTGGGATAAGTAACATGAAGCTCAGAATTTATGGGTTTATTGAATATTCCCAAATCAAAAGGGAATTGGTCTATGGTCAATTTAGTAACAAATAAATATTTATTTATAACTGTACGTACCTTGTGAAAAAAATACTTTTTTGTGGAATTCATTATTCCATCTTTTTTTTTAAGAATTGAAATTATGTTCAAATAATTAAATATATCATGATTGCGGAAGTCTATCTATCGCATATAGGCTTAAAGACATCGTGGCATAACCGTCGAGGTGACGTCTTGACCTAAAAGATCAAATGGTATGATATATAGACAAAGAAATCCCTTATGAATTCAAGGATATTCGTTGTTCGAAGGGAGGTAGACTACTCAAGAATTTGACATTTCTATTTCTGTCGTAATTTCGAATTAGATAAAAAAATTCCGAAAAAAAGAAGAATGTATCAATGAAATGTTGTTTGTGAGAACTTGAGTAAAGAGTAAACATTTTTTATTTTAGATTAGAGTAGAGGTTTTCGAAAATTTGAAAGAGAAAACCCCTTTCTTTATCTTTATTTTGTGTAACTACTTTAGCCGGATGAGAGGAAACCCTCACGTCCGATTTTCAAAAGGGGAGATCCATCTTATTAGTTGGATCCTATCCAAATTTTTCGTTTGCTAGGCCCATAATTAAAAAACCAACTTTCTTACGATTACGAGGTTCATTCGAATATGAAATCCAATCCTGGAAATACAGTATCCCACTCTTTTTTGCTACTCAGGGTTTCGATACATTTCGAAATAGAGAAATTTCTAGTGGAGCAGGTGCTATCCGAGAACAATTAGTTGATCTGGATTTAAGAATTATTATGGATTCGTCGTTGATAGAATGGAAAGAATTAGGAGAAGAGGGATCCACGGACAATGAAAATGAATGGGAAGATCGAAAAGTTGGAAGAAGAAAGAATTTTTTGGTTCGACGCATGGAATTAGCTAAGCATTTTATCCGAACAAATATAGAACCCGAATGGATGGTTTTATGTCTCTTACCAGTTCTTCCTCCCGAATTGAGACCAATTATTCAAATAGATAGGGGTAAACTAATGAGTTCCAATATTAATGAACTCTATAGAAGAGTTATCTATAGGAACAATACTCTTATTGATCTATTAACAACAAGTAGATCTACCCCAGGGGAATTAGTAATGTGTCAAGAAAAATTGGTACAAGAAGCCGTGGATACACTTCTTGATAATGGAATCCGCGGACAACCAACGAGGGACGGTCATAATAAAGTTTACAAATCGTTTTCAGATATTATTGAGGGCAAAGAGGGAAGATCTCGAGAGACTCTGCTTGGAAAACGAGTTGATTATTCGGGGCGTTCTGTTATTGTCGTAGGTCCATCACTTTCATTACATCGATGTGGATTGCCCCGCGAAATAGCAATAGAGCTATTTCAGACATTTCTAATTCGTGGGTTAATTCGAAAACAATTTGCTTCAAATATCGGAGTTGCTAAGAGTAAAATCCGGGAAAAAGAACCCATTGTATGGGAAATACTTCAAGAAGTTATGCAGGGGCATCCCGTATTGCTGAATAGAGCGCCTACTTTGCATAGATTGGGCATACAGGCATTCCAACCCATTTTAGTAGAAGGACGTGCTATTTGTTTACACCCATTAGTTTGTAAGGGATTCAATGCAGACTTTGATGGAGATCAAATGGCTGTTCATGTGCCTTTATCTTTGGAGGCTCAAGCAGAAGCTCGTTTACTTATGTTTTCTCATACGAACCTCTTGTCTCCGGCTATTGTGGATCCCATTTCCGTACCAACTCAAGATATGCTTATTGGACTTTACGTATTAACAAGCGGAAATCGTCGAGGTATTTGTGCAAATAGGTATAATCCGTTTAATTGCAGAAATTCTCAAAATGAAAAAATGATAATAACTATAAATATATTAAAAAAAAATGAACCCTTTTTTTGCAATTCCTATGATGCAATTGGAGCTTATCGACAGAAAAGAATAAATTTCGATAGTCCTTTTTGGCTCCGGTGGCGAATAGATCAATGCATTCTGTCTTCAAGAGAAGTTCCTATCGAAGTTCACTACGAATCTTTGGGTACCTATTATGAGATTTATGGGCATTATTTAGTAATAAGAAGTATAAAAAAAGAAATTCGTTGTATATACATTCGAACCACTGTTGGTCATATTTCTTTTTATCGAGAAATCGAAGAAGCTATACAAGGGTTTTCTCGGGCCTATTCATATGGTATCTAATCATATAGACGGTTGGTGTTGGTATCTAAGCTAGGTAAATTTACTGGTGTAAATTAAGGTAAAGTCAACTAGCATCTTTTGAATTTTCTACGTGAATAAACATAAAGAAAAGGAAGTTTTCCAATCATTCACTCAAATCCATTGTCGAACCGAATCCCACTGAGTGGAATATGGAGGTACTTATGGCAGAACGGGCCAATCTAGTCTTTCACAATAACGTGATAGGTGGAACTGCCATTAAACGACTTATTAGCAGATTAATAGATCATTTCGGAATGGCATATACATCACACATCCTAGATCAAGTAAAGACTCTGGGGTTCCGTCAAGCTACTGCTACATCTATTTCATTAGGAATTGATGATCTTTTAACAATACCTTCTAAAGGATGGCTAGTCCAAGATGTTGAACAACAAAGTTTGATTTTGGAAAAACATAATCATTATGGGAATGTACATGCGGTAGAAAAATTACGCCAATCCATTGAAATATGGTATACTACAAGCGAATATTTGCGACAAGAAATGAATCCTAATTTTCGGATGACTGACCCCTTTAATCCAGTCCATATAATGTCTTTTTCAGGAGCTAGAGGAAATGCATCTCAAGTGCACCAATTAGTAGGAATGAGAGGAGTAATGTCAGATCCACAAGGACAAATGATTGATTTACCCATTCAAAGCAATTTACGTGAAGGATTGTCTTTAACAGAATATATAATTTCTTGCTACGGAGCCCGTAAAGGGGTTGTAGATACTCCTGTACGAACATCAGATGCTGGATATCTTACACGTAGACTTGTTGAAGTGGCTCAACACATTGTTGTACGTCGAACAGATTGTGGTACCATTCGCGGGATTTCTGTAAATACCCGAAATGGAATGATGATGCCAGAAAGAATTTTGATACAAACATTAATTGGTCGTGTAGTAGCAGACGATATATATATTGGTTCACGATGCATTGTCGTTAGAAATCAAGATATTGGGATTGGCCTTATCAATCGATTCATAACTTTTCAAACACCAACAATATTTATTCGAACCCCCTTTACCTGTAGAAATACGTCTTGGATCTGCCGATTGTGTTATGGCCGGAGTCCTATTCACGGGGACCTGGTAGAATTGGGAGAAGTTGTAGGTATTATTGCTGGTCAATCTATTGGAGAACCGGGAACTCAACTAACATTAAGAACTTTTCATACTAGTGGAGTATTCACAGGGGGTACTGTAGAATATGTTCGAGCCCCCTCGAATGGAAAAATTAAATTTAATGAGGATTTAGTTCACCCTACACGTACACGTCATGGATATCCTGCTTTTATATGTAATATAGACTTGTATGTAACTATTGAAAGTGACGATATTATACATAACATGATTATTCCATCAAAAAGTTTTCTATTAGTTCAAAATGATCAATATATAAAATCAGAACAAGTGATTGCTGAGATCTGCGCGGGAACATATACTTTTAATTTGAAAGAAAAGGTTCGAAAACATATTTATTCTGACTCAGAAGGGGAAATGCATTGGAGTACCGATGTGTACCATGCATCCGAATTTTTGTATAGTAATGTACATATCTTACCAAAAACAAGTCATTTATGGATATTATCAGGAAAGTCGTGCAGGTCTGATACAATCCATTTTTTACTTCGCAAAGATCAAGATCAAATTAACAGTCATTCTCTTTCTACTGAAAAAAAAAAAAAAACATTTCTAACCTTTTAGTAAGGAATGGTCCAGTAAAACATAAATTTTTTAGTTTCAAAACTTTTGGTACAAAAGAAAGGGGGATTACCGATTATTCCATATTTAATCAAATCATATGTACGGATTATTCTCATTTGATGTATTCTGCTATTTTTAACAATATTTTTTATTTATTGGCGAAAAGGCGAAGAAATATATTTCTTATTCCATTCCAATGGATTCAAGAACAAAAGAACAAACTAATGTCTCCTTCCGGTGTTTCCATTGAAATACCTATCAATGGTATTTTTCATAGAAATAGTATTTTGGCTTATTTCGATGATCCTCAATACAGATGACAGAGTTCTGGAATTACTAAATATAGAACTATAGGAATTCATTCTCTTTTTCAAAAAGAAGATTTAATTGAGTATCGAGGAATCAAAGAATTAAAGCCAAAATACCAAAATAAAGTAGATCGATTTTTTTTTATTCCCGAAGAAGTGCATATTTTACCTGAATCTTCTTCCATAATGGCACGGAATAATAGCCTCGTTGGAATAGGAACACCAATCACTTTAAATATAAGAAGTCGAGTAGGTGGATTGGTCCGATTAGAAAAGAAAAAAAAAATAGAATTAAAAATATTTTCTGGAAAAATCCATTTTCCCGGAGAGATGGATAAGATATCCCGACACAGTGCCATCTTGATACCACCGGGAACGGTAAAAAAAAAAAAAAGGAAGGAAGCGAAAAAAATTAACAATTGGATCTATGTCCAATGGATCGCAACTACCAAGAAAAAGTATTTTGTTTTGGTTCGACCTGTAATTCTATATGAAATACCGGACAGTATTAATTTTGTAAAACTGTTTCCCCAAGATCTGTTATAGGAAAGGGATAATCTGGAACTTAAAGTTATCAATTATATTCTTTATGGAAATGGCAAATCCATTCGGGGAATTTCCGACACAAGGATTCAATTAGTTCGGACTTGTTTAGTCTTGAATTGGGATCAAGGCAAAAAAAGTTCTTCTATTGAGGAGGCCTTTGCTTCCTTTGTTGAAGTAAGTACAAACGGTTTGATTGAGTATTTTATAAGAATTGACTTACTGAAATCTCATATGTCATATATCAGAAAAAGAAATGACCCATCTGGTTTAGGATTGATCGCGGATAATGAATCGGATCGGGTCAATATCAATCCATTTTTTTCTATTCATTCCAAGACAAAAATTCAACAATCACTTATCCAAAATAACGGAACTATTCGTATGTTGTTGAATAGAAATAAGTAATGTCGATCTTGGATAATTTTGTCATCATCTAATTGTTTTCAAATGAGACCATTCAACAATGTAAAATATCATAATGGGATAAAAAAAGATCCTTTAATTCCAATTAATAATAATAATTCGTTAGGCCCTTTAGGAATAGCCCTTCAAGTTGCAAATTATTATTCATTTTATCGTTTAATAACTCATAATCAGATCTCAATAACTAGTAATTTGCAACTTGACAAATTAACCGAAATTTGTCACGTAATTAAATATTATTTAATGGACGAAAATGATAAAAATTTTAAACCCGATCTATCCAAAAATATCGTTTTAAATCCATTCCATTTGAATTGGTATTTTCTCCATCATAATTATTTAGAAAAAACATTAACAATAATTAGTCTTGGACAATTTATTTGTGAAAATATATGTATAACTCAAATGAAAAATGAACCACACCTAAAACTAAAATCGGGTCAAGTTCTAACCGTTCAAATGGATTCTGTAATAATAAGATCGGCTAACCCTTATTTGGCGACTCCGGGAGCAACCATTCATGGCCATTATGGAGAAATCCTTAATGAAGGAGATATTTTAGTTACATTTATATATGAAAAATCGAGATCCGGTGATATAACACAAGGTCTTCCAAAAGTGGAACAGATATTAGAAATACGTTCGATTGATTCAATATCGATGAATCTAGAAAAACGAATTGATACTTGGAACGAGTGTATAACAAGAATTCTCGGTATTCCTTGGGGATTCTTGATTGGTGCTGAGCTAACTATAGCGCAAAGTCGCATTTCTTTGGTTAATAAAATACAAAAGGTTTATCGATCCCAGGGAGTACACATCCATAATAGACATATCGAAATTATTGTGCGTCAAATAACATCCAAAGTATTGGTTTCGGAAGATGGAATGTCTAATGTATTTTTACCTGGGGAACTTATTGGATTATTGCGAGCAGAACGAACGGGGCGTGCATTGGAAGAAGCAATTTGTTACCGAGCTTTATTATTGGGAATAACAAAAACATCTCTAAATACTCAAAGTTTCATATCGGAAGCGAGTTTTCAAGAAACTGCTAGAGTTTTAGCAAAAGCCGCTCTTCGGGGTCGTATTGATTGGTTGAAAGGTCTTAAAGAGAATGTTGTTTTAGGGGGAATTATACCTGGTGGTATCGGATTCAAAAGAATAATGCACCGTTCACGGTCAAGGCAACATAACAAGATTACCTTGGAAAAAAAAAAATTATTTGAAGTAGAAATTAGAAATCTTTTGTTACATCACAGAAAATTATTTGATTTTTATCATTTCAAACAATTTTTTTTTTTTATAAAAAAAAATAAAGTGTGGGGATAAATGACAAAAAGATATTGGAACATAACTTTTGAAGAGATGATGGAAGCTGGAGTTCATTTTGGCCATGATACTAGGAAATGGAATCCTAGAATGGCACCTTATATATCAGCAAAGCGTAAGGGTATTCATATTATAAATCTTACTCGAACTGCTCGTTTTTTATCCGAAGCTTGCGATTTGGTTTTTGATGCAGCAAGCAGAGGAAAACAATTCTTAATTGTTGGTACCAAAAAAAAAGCAGCCGATTCAGTAACACGGGCTGCAATAAGAGCTCGATGTCATTATGTTAATAAAAAATGGCTCGGAGGTATGTTAACGAATTGGTATACTACAGAAACTAGACTTCGTAAGTTCAGGGACTTGAGAACGGAGCAAAAGACGGGGAAACTGAACTCTCTTCCAAAAAGAGATGTCGCTATGTTGAAGAGACAATTATCTCATTTGGAAACATATCTGGGCGGCATTAAATATATGACAAGGTTACCTGATATTGTAATAATCGTTGATCAGCAAGAAGACTATACGGCTCTTCGAGAATGTATCACTTTGGGAATTCCAACGATTTGTTTAATCGATACAAATAGTGGCCCGGATCTGGCAGATATTTCGATTCCAGCTAATGATGATGCTATAGCATCAATCCGATTAATTCTTAACAAATTAGTTTTTGCAATTTGTGAGGGTCGTTCTAGCTATATACGAAATCTTTGATTAATAATAAGATAAATTAAGTTTTAGATTTGGTTGGGGGTCGTAGATTTATGGAAGCGGTTATAATACCATTAGAAAATTGTCTAAAAAGAAAAAGATAAAAAGAATAAACAGAAATATTTTGTAATTCGTAGGTATTCAAAATAGAAAATGAAAGTAAAATAAGGAAATGGTTGAATCAAAATAATTCCCTTTCAAGTTATATATTTTTATTTTAGAGGGCAGGACAATATGAATGTTCTATTATGTTCCATCAACACATTAAACAGATTCTATGATATATCTGCTCTGGAAGTAGGTCAACATTTCTATTGGCAAATAGGAGATTTTCACGTGCATGCTCAAGTACTTATTACCTCTTGGGTTGTAATTGCTATTTTATTAATTTCAACTATTCTAGTTGTTAGAAATCCGCAAACTATTCCGACGTCCGGTCAGAATTTCTTTGAATATGTCCTTGAATTCATTTGAGACGTGAGCAAAACTCAGATTGGAGAAGAATATGGTCCATGGGTTCCATTTATTGGAACTTTGTTTCTATTTATTTTTGTTTCGAATTGGTCAGGGGCTCTTTTGCCTTGAAAAATTATAAAGTTACCTCATGGAGAGTTAGCTGCACCCACAAATGATATAAATACTACTGTTGCATTAGCTTTACTTACGTCAATAGCATATTTCTTTGCGGGTATTTCAAAAAAAGGATTGGCTTATTTTGGTAAATACATCCAACCAACTCCAATCCTTTTACCAATTAACATCTTAGAAGATTTCACAAAACCTTTATCACTTAGTTTTCGACTTTTCGGAAATATATTAGCTGATGAATTAGTAGTTGTTGTTCTTGTTTCGTTAGTACCCTTAGTAGTTCCTATACCGGTTATGTTCCTTGGATTATTTACAAGCGGTATTCAAGCTCTTATTTTTGCTACTTTAGCTGCAGCTTATATAGGTGAATCCATGGAAGGGCATCATTAACTAGTTATTCAAATACTCTTTTTTTTAGTTTAGCCCGCCACGCCACAAAGTATGTGTGGCTCACGATAATCCATTTTCGGAACATAACTAAAAAAATCAAAATAAATTTAGAAAAGTTTAAATAATACTTAATAAGGATTATTTAACCCCCCAAAAAAGATGCAATAAGTATAATTAAGTATAATAAGTAAGATATAAATAAAAACAATTCCCAGGGAATTGTAAAAAAAAAAAAATAGGAAAGAGATCCATTAAAAAGATCTTTTTCCTATTTTTCCTAAAAATAGTCTTTGTTTGACCCATTTGTATTTTACTACAATTAAGATTCTTTTTTTTTTTTTGTTCCTTACAATTAAAACGATAAACATATTTAATCTTAGTATATTAATTAATTAATATTTGGTTGGGAACTTTAATTTAGGATGATATCTAGGTTTACGACATGTGATTAAAAAAAAGATGTTATATCGAACTAGAACGGATTTCTCTTTCATTCATTCACATTCAATGATTGACCAAAGTAAAATTTATTTTCATAAATAGAAATCAAAAAAATATAAAATCACATTTAGATCACTAAAATTCTGATATATCCATTTCCATGTAATTGTTCGGTGCATATGGTATAATAATGAATAAAAGAAAAAAAGCTCTTTGAAAAAAGTAGAGATTCAAAAAAAAGACGTAGGGTGAGGGGTAAGACACAACTAATTGGTTTACGGTATGGAAGAAACACATGTATATGTCATTTTAGATATTCATTAGTTATTTATGACTATCTATCTAAATTTGTCCTGCTACTACTCTAAATTTAGGTGGGGATTCAAAAAACAAAGCCCTTCCATTCCATCTCTTGTAATTGTAAATTGAATGTGGAATGACTAAAAAAAAGAAAGAACGAAGAATTAAAAGAATGGTTCTTAATGTAAGATAAGAACAAAACTTGTATGTATTCACAAAAAACTACATGGGTAGAAATAAAAAGAAAAACTAAATATCTAAGTAATTTGGATAATTCAATAAAAATGATTCAGCTTGAAATTTTGAATTAAACTTCGACTAGATAAATATGAAGAATGAAATAATTAAGTCATAATTTCTTGGTTGATTATATTATTAACTATTTCTTTATTTTATTTGGAATAGGAGAAACTTATCATGAATCCAATCATTTCTGCTGCTTCTGTTATTGCTGCTGGGTTGGCCGTTGGACTTGCTTCTATTGGACCTGGAATTTGTCAAGGCACAGCTGCAGGACAAGCTGTCGAAGGGATTGCGCGACAACCAGAAGCAGAGGACAAAATCAGGGGTACTTTATTACTTAGTCTGGCTTTTATGGAAGCTTTAACTATTTATGGGCTGGTTGTAGCATTAGCACTTTTATTTGCCAATCCTTTTGTTTAATCTTTAAAAAAAAATTCTTCTTTCAGTAGACTTTCTTTGCTGCTATTGCTTTTTTTTAATTGTATTCAGATTTGACTCCTACAATTATTTCTTCATTCGGACAAGAACACATGAAGGACGAGTTTATGGGGGAGGAATTAACATGTGGAGCCCTCTTCTTTCGTCCCTTTTTTAGTCCAACGAACCCCCCTTATTTAGAAAGTGTTGAAAACGACTAGATATTTTGCAATTCACATAAGAACTAGTATCTACTTCTAATAAGTATAAGTCTATATTCTCTAATATATAGAATATTCTTCTTATTATATTAATATTCTTACTAATAATTTATATTAATTATTAGTAAGAAATGGATATATTATTATTATTAAATAATAAATTAAATATTTTTAAAAATATTTAATATATAGAATTATAGAAGAATAGAAGAATTATAGAATTGACTATTCTATAAAAAAAACTAATAAAAAAATTGAAAAACTAGAAATCGTAGAAATAAAAAAAGTCTATCCATAAAAGGAGATACGATCATATGAAAAATATAACCGATTCTTTTCTTTGCTGGCCATCCGCCGGAAGTTTCGGGTTTGATACCGATATTTTAGCAACAAATTTGATAAATCTAAGTGTAGTGCTAGGTGTATTGATTTTTTTTGGAAAGGGAGTGTGTGCGAGTTGTTTATTTCAAAGAATAGATCGGATCCAACCAACTGCACCTTTTTCGTTATAACTAGGAAAATGTGCATGATCCGGCGAATGACTTCTTACTAAATTAAGAAAAAAATAGTTAAGAACCATAGCATTTCGCGATTCATTGGTAAATCTACTTTGATTCTCTATAAACCAATAATTTTGGAACATTACCATGGTTAAAGCTAACCAGTTTGAAGTTTAGACGCAGTGTAGTATTCTTTCGACCACTATGTGAATACGGAAATTGGAATTTTTTCGATATAGAACACTCATGTCGATAAAATGACTTCAATTCTCTTTATGACAAGAAATTATAAAAACTGGTGTTTAACACCTCCTTTTATAGAATGCGCAATTGATGACCTACGTATAAATTAATCAGAATTCTTTGGACTTGCAGAAAAAAAACAACTTTGCTGACAATTCTTTTTTTGGTCAAAAGAGTCCTCCAAATATTTTGGTCTTGGATTGGTAATTCTTTTCACAATTTTTAGAAATAGAGAAAAAAGGATAGGCTCATTCGATAATAAAGATAGGGAAATTTCCTATAAGGAATTGAGTGTGAGAGCCAAATGAATTGAAAGATTCATGTTTGGTTTGGGAAGAGATCATAGACATTTTGAAATGAATGGAAAGAGAATCTACTTTCATTAAGCGATTTATTAGATAATCGAAAACAGAGAATTTTGAGAACTATTCGAAATTCAGAAGAACTGTAGGAAGGAGCCGTTGAACAGCTGGAAAAAGCCCGGGCCCGCTTAAGGAAAGTAGAAATGGAAGCAGATCGATTTCGATTGAATGGAAATCGTATGGGCTTCCAGGAAATAAAGGAGCATCAGGCAGCTGATCCTGTTCATCATCAATATAATCATGCTGCTGGTCCTGTACATGATCAATATAATCATGTTGTTGATCCTGATCCTGCTGCTGCTGATCCTCCATTTCTTCATTCCTCCTTCTTCGTTTCTCGACTGCAGCTCTCCTATTTGACTGTGTAGGAGGCCGAACTCTAGAATGTTCACCGCTGATTTTTGCTCATCTGGTCCTCACTGTAAACAATAGAATGAAAAAAAAATGTATCAAATAAAAAAAATAACAAAATATTAAAAAAAACAAAACAACCACCGGAAATTTCCGGTGAGTAACCCGGAAATTTCCGGTGAGTAACCCGGAAATTTCAAATTTCCGGTACACAAAATGCATACCGAAAATTTCATTTTTGAAATTTCCGGGAGTTGTTCCCGGAAATTTGAAATTTCCGGTATTGAAAATACACTACCGAATTTTTCAAATTTCCGGATACAACTTCTGGAAATTTCATTTTTGAAATTTCATTTCCGGTATGCATTTTGTGTACCGGATTTTTCAATGATTTTGAAATTTCTGAGAAAAACCAAAAAAATTCGAACTCACTTTTTACGGAAATTTCAGAATGAGGGGGTATGAGGAAGGTGGCTGACTTTTACTAAATTTTGAGGGTTATTTAAGTAATTTCACTCAAAAAAATTTAAAATGGGGGATACGAAACTAATTGGGGAGTACAAAAACTAATTTTCCTCTACTCTTTCCTCTGCAAACAGCACAAAAATGGGAGGTACAAAATAAATTGGGAGTAGAAAAACTAATTTTCCAAAAATGGTACGTAGAGCAGTTTAAAATATTTTAGATTTAATGATTTTTACTCAAAAATAAGTCTATCAATATTACAACAAATTAATTATTAATGGGGAGGCTTAAAACATAGGCTCGATGGCCTCTCCTTTGGACCGTCTTGAAAATGAATATAAACATTTGATTTATATTTTGACTGATTTATAATAGATAGAAATTTGATAAAAATACAAAAAATTTAATTTTGTCCATATCTCTTAAAACTAGGGGTGAACATGGTGCGGGTCGACCCGCCAACCCGATCACCCAATCTAACTCAACCCGATTTTTATCCGTACCCAATCACTTTCGGATCCGACCCAACCCAACCCGTTGAAACCCATTTATATTTGGGTCGGGTAATGGGTTTAACAATTTGAACCCGTCGACCCGACCCGGTAACTAGTTATATTTTTTTTTTAAAATATAATAGGTTTCATTACTCTTCTTCTTATTTAGATTTTCAACTGCCTTCATCCACTTTCTGCCTATACCTTCTTCAAGACTTTTTTGAAGTTGCGCCGCTGTCCACCTTCTTCTTTTGTTCTACAAGTGCTCATAACTGATTTTATACGAATTAGTTATAATAAGATATTATTAATAAGTGATTTTTATATGAATGTTGATGCAAGGTGTTCACGCGTTTATGCTAAATACTGAACTCGTTTAATTTATTTTGACATTGTAATCTCGTATATGCCTACTGATAAAATTCATATCTAATTTTTGAATTGTCTCTTTCAAATGAGCAATTTAATTTGAGTTTAATACTATTTATTTAAATGTTATATTTTGTTTTAGTTTTACGTAATAAAGGTATGAAATGAACAGAAAGCTTATGCTTATAATGAATTTAGTTTAAATTTTTTACATTTGTTAAATACAAATTTTTTTAGTTAAATATTATTCATTTGAGTTAAATACTATTTATGAGCAAAATTGATGCTTATGCAAAAGCTTATGATGTATTTAGTTTAAATTTTTTATATTTAAATCTATTAAACACTTTTTTTTAGTATTTTATTTGAAAATAGTAACTATAAACAAATGAATGGTACCTTAGTAAACTAAATTGGTTAGTGGCTAATCTTTGTTGGGAGATAGGTTGGCCACGTACACCCCAAAATTTTCTCTAATCTTTTAAAAAATACTTCTTCTTTTATTTTATTTATAATACTATAATTTATTAAATAAAAATTAATATAAATTAAATCAGGTTTATCACATGAATTTTATGTTGTTTTAATTTTGGGTTCTATAATTGGTGTATCCTCGATTCATTTCGTAGTTCATTAAATGCTACTACTGTTGAAGCTTTGATTTATACCCAAAATTGGATCAAATCTCTTAAGAAAATTGATTTAGCAGCTGAGTTGGTTGAAGTACAAAAGATTGAGTCGGGTACGAATGTTTTATTTTAACTTTCAAATTAATTTTCCTTTATTTTTGTTTATTCTTTTAATCATTTGGTGTGCTAATGAGATTGTGTATTGTATTTAAAATTTTAGAGTTGTTTGAATTAGTTTCAATTGATATTGGGGTAACTGCTGCTGAGCTTAACACAATCACTACTACATCTTAAGGTACTTATTATTGCTTTGTTTAATGCATATTTTACTTATTTATTATTTCTCCTTCTTTATCTTCTCACTTTATTATTAATATTTGTTTTTGTAGATTCCCAATTGTTTCCTTCCATACTTTGAGAAACTTGTTAAGTGTTTGTACTTGAAGTTGACATTGCTTAGAATTGATGAATTTTCATATTTTATTGATTTACTGTTGTTGAATTTATTTATGTATTTGAAGATTGTTGGATTTATTTTTTTGTGTGAGAGGTTGATGACTTTTTTAAAGAATTGCATAATTTAATTGAAATTTTATAGTTTTGAGACATTCAAGTATTAAATATATTTTCATTCAAGTAAAATAAAAAAATAGGTTATTATTTATGTATGACCCGCCAACCCAACCCAACCCAACCCGTTTTTGATCGGGTCGGGTCGGTTCAGGTTAAATAAACAAAATACGGGTTTAGAACTTAACCCAACCCAAAGATAATCGATCGGGTCGGGTCTTGAGTTTAATCAAAACCGGCCCAACTCAACCCATGTACACCCCTACTTAAAACAGTCAAATTATAAGCTATATAATTTTGGTTAAAATATAATTTTTCTTTTGACTTTTTCTTTTGTTTAAAATATAATTTTCGTTTTTTATATTTTTTATTAAAATTTGTTTTTGTCTTTTATCCTTTTAATACTTATTTTGATTTTTTTTTTTTTTTTGAAGTG
>JBBPBQ010000004.1:50098618-50108840 GCA_037974755.1 Cicer yamashitae
TTTTATGTTACGTCTATGTTCTCCTGATTATTGTTATTTTTTTTAGTCTACTTTTACTTCTAGCTTTTAGAAAGAAAGAAAAAAAAAATCAAATCAAAGAAATTTTTTATTAGCATATTAATTTCGTATATTGATCCTGTTTAATTTTAAATAATTATATTTTTTTTCATTCCCTTAATGCAGCTAGTGCACTACCACATATTGATGACAAGTGTGGCAAGTCTTCAATTCAAATAAATCAATCCCCAAGTCCACCACTTCCAAATGGCATTCCCACATACACAGTTGAGATTTCAAACACATGTGTTAGTGGTTGTGTTATCTCTAACATTCATGTTGCTTGTGGCATGTTTAGTTCTGCCACACTTATTAACCCAAACATTTTCAAACGCCTAAGATACAATGATTGTTTGGTTAATAATGGACAAACCTTAGCTAATGGGGCTGTTATTTCATTTAAATATGCTACTACTTTTTCTTTCCCTCTCTCTGTTTCCTCTGTAGTGTGTCATTAGTTGATCAAAAATATTTTGAATTTACATTTTATTAGTTAAAAGGTAATAATAAAAATATGTAAGTCCAAATTATTTAATAAAAAATTGAGTATTGGTAAGTAATAAAATATGGACTTATTCAGTGACATTTTCTAGACTTGTGATGTACTATATGACTACAATCATTTTCTTGTTTTTTTTTTTTTTTTTGTTTCAAATCAATCATTTTCTTGTTGAAGTGAAATCCAATTTAGACTAATGAAATGGTTGGTTGAGAGGAAATATGAAAGAGAGACCCATGAAAGAGACTTATAATAAAAATTGGACTTTATGTATGATTGGTTTGTGCATAGAGAGGCCTATAAAGATAGATAAAATGGTGGGATTCACCACCTTTGGAAGGATTTGCTAATGTCATTTTCATTTGTACCCTTTTATATCTTTCTAAACTATTAAGTCCCAAAACATTGCACGAACACGGGTATGATACAATAAAGATACACGAAATATTTTTAATTTAAGATATAATACGATTTTGATGTGTTAATAAATTTCAGTAAACACATATATATTTACGAAGAAATAAACTAATAATGTCATTAATGAATAACTATAGCCACCACAATTTAAAAAAGATATATATAGTTGTGATTAAAATTAAAATTTTCGAATGAGTTTTGGTGAATATTAAATTGTTTTTGGAATAAAGAAGTGAATTGAAGAAATGTAACAACAAAATATATTCACTTGAGGTGTTATATTATAAAGAATTGTACCCGTTTGATGTACAGGAGACTTATCCTAGAGACGATACGTATCCTATTCCTCTTTAATCCTTTGTTTGATGCAGCAATCGCATATGATAACATAATAAAAAAATTTAAATAATCAGGTTGCAGCCGTATTTCCTTATCCTTATTTTAACGTGGTTTAAAATAATATGTTATCAACCGGATATCCTTGTTCGAGTTTCTCTTTTCCCCAGAAGTCATCGAGTCGTGGTCGAATCTTTTCTTGTTTATTTTATTCTATAATAATATTAAAAAAATTGATAAAAAATAATAATTATTTTCGTTTTGAGACGATGTTATGATAATAAGGGCTTGTTTGATTGTGTTTTACTTTTTAGTTTTTGAAAACTATTTTATAAATAAATTTAAAAAAATTGTTTTTAAAAAGAAAATTTAAAAATAATTGTTTGCAACTTTAATTTTTTAAAACAGTCTTTGACTAGAGAATAAAAAAACTGAAAAATAAAAAGTAAAACACCATTTATCTTAAGTTTTAAAAAGTATAATATTAAAAATAGTTTTAGAAAACAGTTTTTAAAAACAAGTAATACAAACAAAGTATTTAGTTTTTAAATTTTAAAATACTAAAATAGAGTTTTTGGGATTTGAATCAAACAAACTCTAAGTCATTCTTCAATTGTGATAGATAGAGAAATCACAATTTTTTCAAGTATATAAAATTACTTCATAAATTATTTACATTTTTATGATAGTGAGCCATTATTCAATTGTGATAGATAAAGAAATCACAGTTTTTATGATAGTAAGTCATTCTTCAATTGTGATAGAGAGAGAAATCACAATTTTTTCAAGTATATAAAATTACTTCATAAATTATTTACATTTTTACGATAGTGAGTTATTCTTCAACTGTGATAAATAAAGAAATCACAATTTTTATGATAGTGAGTCATTCTTCAATTGTGATAGATAGAGAAATCACAATTTTTTCAAGTATATAAAATTATTTCATAAATTATTTACATTTTTATGATAATGAGTCATTCTTCAATTGTGATAGATAAAGAAATCACAATTTTTATGATAGTGAGTCATTCTTCAATTGTGATGGATAGAAAAATCACATTTTTTTCAAGTATATAAAATTATTTCATAAATTATTTACATTTTTTAGCATTTTTATTTATTTATAAAAAATTATATGAATGTTATTTTGAAAGAAAAAAATTAAATAAATTTTAAGGACAAATTTGTCATTTGATCAAAATATAAATCATATCATCTTGTTATTGTGTATCAAACGCTGAATAGGATAAACTATGTGCACATCAAACACATGACATGATAACTCTTTATCCTACCTGTATCCTATCATGTCTCTATCCTGCTACTTATCATATCTTGTGCCTATCCTATCCGGTCTATCAAACTGGCTCTAAATTGTGTTAACTAACATAAATTAAAGGCTTAATTACAGTTTTAGTCCCTCTATTATTACTAATTCACGGAAAGGGACCCTTATTTTAAAAGTCGACAGTTTTGGTCCCTCTCTCATATTTTTTAACTAAAAAATATGGATTTAACATATTTTTAATGACGTGATATACAATTCTATGATATAAAACCATTTAAATGCATTAATTATTCACATGTCATTAATTAAATTAAAAATATGAAAATTTTTGAAGCTCAAAGCTAAATTTTTACTGTGTTTTATATCAATTTCATGGGTGTTAATCATTATATTATCATATGTCACGTTATTTAAAACATTTCACATCATCATTTTTTAGTTAAAAAATCAAAAAGAGGGACCAAAACTGTCGACTTTTAAAATAAGGGAACCAATTTCGTAAATCAGTAAAAATAGAGGGACTAAAATTACAATTAAGTCTAAATTAAAAGATCAACTTGATTTTTTTTAAAGTTATGAAACCAAAATGGACTTTAAAATAAATCCAAGACAAAAAAAAATATTTAAATTAAGTATATTCTAATTTTGTTGTTGAAGCAAAGCTATAGTAAAAAAGATGAAAATGGATGAGTCGAGAATTCTCTTTATTTACGTGGGAAATAAGTTTATTTTCGTTAAAAAAATGTAAAAACTATGTATTTTTAAAAAATGTATTTAGTCTTTAAAAAGTATGCCTAGAACATGTAAATAAATAGTTTTAAAAATCTAATGCTCTCTTTTTATATTGTCTATATCGCACTCTAAACTAATATACAAGTGAGGCAAGTGTTGAATCTAAGCATCAAATTAATGAGAAGTTCCATAATCATTTAAAAAAAATCAAATCATAAATTGCAAGTGTTGAACCTAAAAACTCTAAGTTAAGATTGAATCATATAACCACTTGACCAAACTTGATTACATATTTAGTCAAGATAAATCACGATCATGTCCTACTACTGTCCTACTGATGCAACCAATTACCTATTAATTTAATACATTAATCTAGTCGAACATCGGTCTGATACTTAAAATACTAGTAGGAACTAAAAATACATTAACAATAGGAAATAAACATTCAAATGGATTCATGATTAAAAATTGATAAATTAATTTATTATATATTTAGAGTTAAATAGTCAGTCGTAAAAATTGCATAGTTTGATAATCAAAATTATAATTTCTATGTAACAGTTAGACTAATTAAGATTGAAATGTTTGACCATCAAAATTAGAATTCATATGTCATGGTTAATTTAATTAGGTTAGACTGAACTCTTAGATCATGTAAATTATAATTTGTAAGTCATAGTTAGTGTAATTAGTTTAGATTGAACAGTTGAATCATCAATATTTGAATTTCAAAGTCATTGTTCACCTAATTAGGTATGAATGGATTTGTTAGATTATCGATATTAGAGTTTTAAAGTCAATGTTGGTCTAATTATTTAAGATTTAATCTTTGCATTGTCCAAATTATAATTTGGTATTCATAGTTAGTCTAATTAACTATTATTGAACTGTTGGATCATCCAAATTCGAATTTATATGTCATTGTTAGTCTAATTAGTTAAAATTGAGTCGTTGAATTATCAAATTTATAATTTGATAATCATAGTTAGTCTAATCATTTAATATTAAACCGTTGGATAATCAAAATTAAAATTTATAAGTCATATTTAGTCTAATTAGGTTAAACTGAACCGTTGAATCATTGAAATTTGAATTTGATAGTCAAAGTTAGTCTAATTAGTTCACATTGAACAATTGAATCATCGAAATTAGATTTTATAAGTCATAGTTAGTTTAATTAGTTAAAAAAGAACCGTTGGATCAACAAAATTAGAATTTCTAAGTTATAGTTAGACAAATTAGATATGATTGAACTATTAGATCATTGATATCAGATTTTAATAGTCATTGATAGTCTAATTAACTAACACTAAATAGTTTGATCGTCGAAATTAGAATTTATAAGTCATAGTTAGTCTAATTAGTTAAGATTGAACTGTTGGATCAATGAAATTAGAATTAACAAGTCATAGTTAGTCTAACTAGTTAAGATTTAACCGTTAGATCAACAAAATTATAATTTTTAAGTCATAGTTAGTCTAATTTGGTTAGATTGACTTGTTAGATAATTGAAATTACAATTTATCGGTCAACATTATTTCAATTAGTTATGGTTGATCACAAACATTATAATTTCAAAGTCATAATTATTCTAATTTGGTTTAATTGGTATGGTGAATAATCAAAATTTATATTTTTTTAAGTTATTGTAATTAGTTAATTAGTTAGATTGAACCGTGAATTATCGAACATTATAATTTTCAAATAATTTCCTATTAATGTTTGAAAAACAAAATGTTGCTGGACTCGGTCAAAGTATTAGGTTAATGGGTATTTGATTGAGCTATTGGGGCAATAATTGAAATGAATGATTGTTGTTCCGATTAACATTTATAAAATTTTAAAAATTGGAGATATATAAATTTTATACTTCAAAAATATATCATAATAAACTTATTTTAGTTATATATCTTGAAAAATCAAAATATAATAAATTATTTATATTTATAAAGTTACTTTAAAAAATATTATATGCAATTGAATATTACTTAAATTGATTGTATATCACTATATCTATAATTGACATGTAATAAAATTTGGTCAAGTGGATATATGATTTAAGTTTGACTTTGAAGTCTTGGGTTCATGTCTTGTAGTTTCCCACTCTATTTTTGATTTTTTTTTTTTTTAAATGAACGAGGAACATTCCATTATTTGATGCTTAGAAACATACAAATAATAAAAAATATGTATCAAAATTTATAAATACAATAAAAATGTGACATTGATGATGAAATACACAGTTTGATTTTCATTGGCGCTACATCATCATAGATCAATTATTAGAAGACAACCTAAAATTTACCTAATATGTATTCACAAAGCATCCACTGATATATTTTAAAAAAGATGATAAAATTTTGATACTTCTAAAATATATAAATGAAAGTATCATAATATCTCAAACTCAACCACAATTTATTTTATTTAAAGTATTAAAAAGAAATTGGATACTTCTAAAATATATATCTAGAAGTACATGAGAATATCGATATTCGATATGCATCTAACACATTATTCTCCATTTTAAAATATTCGAGCTTCATTATTTCCTAAATATTGAATAAAAGAGTAACTAGAGGGTGGACGTGTACTAAAAAGAGAGATTGAAAAGGCATGAGTTTTTGGGGTTAAGTTATATTAATTTAAATTAATAATAAACTAATTAATTAAATTTAAACATTTGTATATAACTCTTTTTGTAGCTAAAGATTAGTTTCTCTTGTTTAAAATATTGTATACAAAAATTACACCCTCAAACTCTAACATGGGGAAGTTGACGAAAAATGCATCCTCTTTGTTCTCCTACGCACAAATTATGGAGCAAGCTAAATGTAAGTCCTTGTTGACTTAACTTTCGGAACAATGTGTTGTCCTAAAAACTCTACTCTTTTTTATTTATCATATAATGATCTCTTAAAATAAGTATTTAATCCGAGACACTCATTGTCAATATGTAAACATGTGATACACGGTCCACACTTCAACGGTATATTCCATTTGACTTCGAATAATTATCGTATTTAATTTTTAATATGATTTTTAGTGTATATATATATATATTGTGTGTGTGTATGTATGTATTTTGCATAGTAGTACTTTTTAAAAACATGTTTAAACAGTAATTAATTAATAAGATAATGAAAGATGTTTTAATTTGCATAAAAATAAATTTGTTTTTTATATGTAGTTGTCAACTTCTTTCTTTAATGGGGTAGAGTGGTGGTAGATCATAGATCCGGCAAGTGACTTATTTTCACTTTTATATGCAACTTGTTATAAGTTGTAATATAAAATTTTAATTAATAAATATAAAGACTTCCATAAAATTTATACATTTAAATTATTGACATGTAAACATATTAGCATTTTCATAAATATAAAGGTTTTTTTTTTTGTTGCATGTTTCCTCTATGAATTTATCCACCATACAGTTGATCTGGGTGATAAAATTAATACTTTGACATTTTAAGTAGATGGTAAGATATTTGATATCTAGTTATTGGTTATGAAGAAAATTTGTTGGAAAACGAAAAAACTTACCTTGTGTATCCAACATATTTTTGAACTAAATTAAATGATGATGAATATTTTATACTTACATGATGATTATTTAAAAAACTTATTAATTAAGGTGAACGTCCTCTTTTGTAGTATAATATTTGATTGGATATAATATTTAACAACCAATTATTTAAATTCACATAATTTTTTATATTTATTTATTTTTTAAGTAATTTAAATTTTATAATTTATTTTAACCTATAGATACCAATACCTACCTTTTTTCATGGTACAAAAGAATTTTTCATTAATTTATTGAGGACTTGAACTAGTATTTTTACCCGTGAATAATGAATTTTAAAAATATAAAGGTATTAATTAAATAATTTTTTTTTCTTAAAATAGATAAATAACACTATAAATAACTCGTATTTAAACAACTCGTATTTAAACAAGCAAAAGATTTAAAGATATTGACATTTTTTTCAATTGAACTAAGAGTTAATGATAGCTAAATAACTAGTTTATTTTTTTCTTACTAGTTTATTTTAACATTTTTTACATATTAGTTTTACTGTTATTTTTATTTTTGTTTTTATTATTTTAATTTAGTTCATCCCCTACCTTTTATTAAAAAAATAATAATCTCAACCTCTACACTTTACATCATCTGTAATAGGACGCTAAGAAGATTCATTTTTCCACGTAGATTGAATGAGGGTCCACCTCTAAGGCATGCACATTCACACCACTTGCAATGCAAACTTTTCAACAACACAAAAACTAGTGAAAAGTCAACAAGTACTCTTTACAATTCAGTTTAAAGATAAAATCAAACCGAATTGAATTGTTACATTAATTCAATGAAATTGAATTGAATTATTATCTTCAACTGACATAAAGGTTGGATGCATTGGTTATATATTTATGAACTGAATTGAAATTATTTTTATAAAAAAATTGAATTATATTTTTTTGGACCAAAATGTATCAAATTGTTATTATTAACTGATGTTAAGATCGTTAAAACAAAAACATTAACGAGTCGAAGAAAATATTATGACTATTTAAAAATAAAATAAAAAATTTGAATTGAACCGTATTTTCCTAAACAATCTGTCATGATTTTTTTTTAACAGTCGTGGGTTAACTACAATATAGAGACATTAGAAGTGGTCTTTTGGAAACAATTACTTGTATATATATTTATAAGTTATTTTCACCTTTTATAAACTATTCATAATAATTTATAATTATACAAAAATAATTTAATTTTATCTTTTATTATAAATACTTATATAATAAATATTTAATTAAACTATATATTTATTTAAATAGACTTAAGAGTGTTTACAGATTAATTTGAACCGACTTTAATCAAATTCGTCATTAGATCCAATCAAATATCAGTAGTTTCAATCTAAGGATAAGCGAATTGTTTTGAATCGAGTCTCAAATCTATGAAATATAATTACTTGAAAAAATTCTAAAATTTATAATTTAAGTTGCATTTTATTTCATGAAAATTTTGATACTAAAACAAAATACTATAATTTAAAATTTCAATACTTCAATATTAAATTAAATTTTTTTAGATAAACCCATAAATTTTTAATTAATGATATATATTAACAAAAATTAAAAAAACAATTATTCAACAAATCAGATTCAAAGATTGAGAATAATAAATCATTATCCAATTCAAATCACATCAGGTTTCAACTTGTTTTAGCTTACTCATGGTATTATGATATACTGTATTATTTATTTATTTCCTTTGTATAAGACTCAATTTTACGGAAAATAAATTTGCTCCATATTTTAGTAAGTTTTTTTACCTTAGATATTTTATATTTATTTAATAAAAAATATAATTATTGAAAATGATTAATTAAAATTATAAAATTATTTATATATTAAATTATACATTTACATTTTAACCTCTGCCGACTTAAAGTTTGGGTTCGTCTTGGATGAACACCCTAAATAGACAAGGACAAACCCATGTAGATGCAAATGTAGACAATCCTTTACACTTAATTTTTAAAAATAAATATTTTTAATATTTATACATTAAAACATAAATTATATAATAAAGAAAACAATCTATGTCATAGATTGTGTCTCTATTGTACTTTACTTTTTTAAAATAAATATGTGAATATTGTTATAATAATGTTATAATAATATTTAAATATACAAAAATTACAAAAGAAAAATAAATATGTTTTTAATTAGACATTATGTTAATTAAATATATTTTTAATTAATTAATTTAGTCTTTATTTATATTAGCCACTTTAATTTATAAAATCATTTAAAAAATAATTAAAATTATGCTCATAATTTTTTATAAATTCAAATATTATAATATTATATATAACAACACTTAAAAGAATATAAAGTGTTCCGGTAGTAAAATGAATTTAGTAGTCGGTCCATGTAAATAGAGCTCTATAAATAAATATAATTGCGTCCGGTGGGTGTCATATGATCATATCCAAAGTCAATATTGGCAACCTTGACATATAGAAACAACATTAAATTAATTTTGTGGCATTCTTTGTGCGAAGGAAAAAACGAGTAAAATTAATGTGTGACATGTGACAAGTCTTAGAAAAGTGGGGGTTTTCAATAGGGGGAGATAGTAGAACATGTTTATATGTATGGGTATAAAGAAGTAGAATTTAGATCCTCCCATTATGTCACAATCAAATTAAGGCTCCACGTGACATGCGTCTTATTATATCATCCATCAACGTGTTATTCTATAATGCTTTCATTGACCTTAATCGGTGCATGGTGATGTTAAGATGCATGGTGATGTTAAGAGGACAATGCTATGAGTATGTTGTAAATAGAGCATGGTAGAGTATCATCCAACTATAAATTGAATCATTCATTAATGTCCTCCGTTCACTCATCAAAATTCAATTATTTTTTATCTTTTTTTTTTGTAAACAAGATATCTTTTTATAGACAAGATAGTCACCAGAAATTCACAAATACCATTAAAAATTTATGCAGAGAACTATAAAAATTTATGCAGAGAATTATAAAAATTTATACA
This sequence comes from Cicer yamashitae, assembly GCA_037974755.1. Classification (NCBI taxonomy): domain Eukaryota; kingdom Viridiplantae; phylum Streptophyta; class Magnoliopsida; order Fabales; family Fabaceae; genus Cicer; species Cicer yamashitae. Next base: position 50,108,525 of record JBBPBQ010000004.1, read on the forward strand.
GAGAATTATAAGTTTGAATTTCAAATTTAAAATATAATGTTCAAATTAACAATATTAATATTTTATTATTTGAATTAAGACTCGAATACAATTTAATTAATCATAAACGTTTAAATTTAACGGTGTTATGATCCAAAGAAATTTAGTTATAAGACTATAAATAACGTTATAAACTTAATTAAATATTTTAAAGTTATAAGATTTTAGTTAAATATCAAATTGAAGCTCTAGCTACTAATTTTTTTTTCTACCAAAAGTGAATCGTAATTTTCAAAACAGAACAAATGTTTATATGAAAATTATTAAATATGTACTT